>BHFT01021943.1:7193-43453 GCA_004320025.1 Laticauda laticaudata
GATGGATGGATGGATGGATGGATGGATGGATGGACGGACGGACGGACGGATGGATGGATGGATGGATGGATGAATGACTGGGTGGATGGATAGATAGATAGATAGATAGATAGATAGATAGATAGATAGATAGATAGATAGATAGATAGATAGATAGATAGATGATCCAATGTTGGTGGAAGTAACTTGATACTATATGACACAAGATTCTAACAAATATTTTTTGCTATTTTTAGTTAACATTTCCCCATTAAGTATTGTTCAATATCAGATACATTTTCCCCTAAAGTCACAGTTCCAATATATTATTATCAAAGGAAGAATTATCAATTTATCAAAGGAAGAATGATCAATTTCAGCATTGTTCAAACAAAGGTTATATGGAATTATAATTAAAAAAGTAAATCCCATTAGGGATATCTCATTTATGTTTAAAGGTAATGAAGCATAATGTTAAAGAGCTTTACAGTCCCTGATTTAAATCACTTGTAATTGAACTCATTAGGTGTTCTAAAAATACATTGTCTCAATCATCAGTCTTCAGTCATCAACCAAATTAAATATTTTGCATGTACAGTGAAGTGGTAGCCATTAAGAATACTCCTTCATTGTCTTCCTCCAGGCAGGAGTACAAAAAGTTTTAATTGTTGTAAAAATGTTTTGAAGGCCCTGTAAAAGAGACTATTCATAGATATTGCAAATTCTGATGATCCCTTTCTGGGTTTAGCATTTTCAGCCAGATCTGGAAAATATTTGTTCCTGTACTTTCTTAAACTGGAATGTAAAATCTTAAACCAAAATGTAGATCTTTTAAAACAAAATGTAAAATCTTAAATCAGAATGTACAACTTTTCCTTAAACCAGAATGTAAAACCCTAAACCAAAATGTAGAATATTTCTTTTGTATTCACAAAATGTAGAATATTTTTTACAAGTAGAAAATTGTGCAATATGTTAAAATAGTTGATTTCCAAAGGCCTAGGTCAGCCTTTCCTAATTTGATACATTTCATATATGTTAAGCCCATGTCACACCGGCCAACGGATGCAAAAAGGACACAGCGGGCGAGCAAAATGTTCCATCCGTTGTTATCCGCTCTCAAAAGGGGCAAAAATTGCATAACCAGAGCGGATAACAGCACGCGGGAGGATGCAGGGCGGATGCAGAGCAGATGCGGAACGGAAGCCCAGCGGATTGAAGCGATGGAGTGGATGGCGCATCCACAGGGCTTCCGGGTGCCTCAGCAAAGCGGACACGGAACGGATATAGCGGATGCAAGCGGATGCACAGCGGATGAAGCGGATGCACAGCGGAAGCCTAGCGTATGCCTGGCGTTAATTGCGCATGCGGGGAGGATGCACTGCGTCAGCCCCGCGGATATAACGAAGCAGCTCGGAAGCAGGTCGCCATTCAGAGGAAAGACCTGCTGCCGGACGGATTGGCTGCCTTGCCTGTCCTGCCTGCATGTTCTGCCTGCCAGCCTTGCTGCCAGCCTTGCTGCCAGCCTTGCTGCCAGCCTGCCTGCAAGCTTGCTGCCAGCCAGTCTGCCTGCAGCCTTGCTGCTTGGCTTCCTGCCAGCCTTGGTTCATGTCTGCCTGCCAGCCTTGGTGCGCCTTGGTGCCACCTTCCCTGCCAGCTTGGTGCCTGCCTTGGTGCCAGCCTTCCTGCCTGCCTTGGTGCCTGCCTGCCTCCCAGCCTGCCTGCAAGCCTACCTGCCAGCCTTCCTGCAAGCCTTGCTGTCTGCCTGCCTGCCAGCCTTTCTGCCAGCCTTGGTTCCTGCCAGCTCCCTGCCAGCCAGCAACCCCACAACCATGCGGAAGCACAGCAAGCCTCAGCTTAATAAAGTCTATTTTTGATTTAATATTTCTTTTTTTAATAAAGTCTTGGTGGAAAATTTTAGAAATGTTTAAGCCTTTGCATGCTTGTGGGATGGGTTAACATAGCAGTGGGACTGGGCAGGGAACTTTAGCTGTGGGAATAGATAAACCTCCAGTGCAAGCATAGTTGGACTGTATGGTCCACCCTCCCAGCTGCCACACCTTTGGCCCTTTATTATCAATAATAATGTAATAATCATCCACACATGTCAACACAAACACAACTCTTCATTAAACGCCCTGTTCATTGTAGCACCAACATACATGGCAATGTCATCAGTGTGATGGAGAGACAGGCTGAAGGAAGCATCCATTAAGCATCTACCATCCTGTCTTGCCACTCCTTGCTCCAGCTGGGGAGTTGCACCAGCGTCTCAGGAGGTTGCGCTGCTTCTTCCCTTCACGCTGAGGCTCTGTTGGGCCTTGCACATCCTCAGTCTATCAGGTTTTGCCCTTGCCTCCATTCCCCAGGCTCCATGTCCCCATTGCCTTGCTGACAGTCCACAATCCTGTCTGTAACACTGGGTAGCGGGTGCGCATGAGATTGTGCAGGATCAGAGAGCTTCCTGATGCTCCTCACGGTCTCTGGCTATGCTGCATGGTGGTGAGAAGTACCTGGAACCTGTTGGCCAGATGCAAAGGTGTTGTCCACCATCAGCCTTGCCCTGGACAGGCCTGTAGTGAAGATCTCTCTTTACGGGTGAGGCGTCTGGAGGTGGTAGGCTTCATGAGGTAGGTTTCTGAGGGAGAAGGTGTCATTCCCCACGATGAAGTAGGGGCACATCTTGTGTGTCGTTGGGCAGGGGGTTCTGGATCTGGGAAGCCCATGATGAGGTTGCGTTCCAGCCCCTCCTTGAATGACTGGTGTTGTATACCTGGGCATCTGAAGATGAGCCATTGCCTGAAGCATCGATGTACATGAACTTGTAGTCAGCATTGACCATGGCAAAGAGGATGATGCTGAAGACAGCCCTTGGAGTTGAAATAAGTGGAGCGTGAGTTGGTTGGAGATTGCAGGCCATGTGCTTGCCATCTATGGCTCCAATGTGTGGGGGAAGTTCCACTTCTGATACCACTGCTCTGCAACTTTCTTCCATCCTTCTTCAGTGAAGGGGTACTGGAGGAGCCTCCTTGTATTCTTCGATGATGGCCTGCACCACTTCTCTGACCACAATGCTGATGGTGTTGGATGGCACCTCCAGCCCTACTGCATGCTCCTGTAGGTGGTCCTGAGGCCAGGTGGCGCAGAGTGAGTGCCACCTTGAGCCCAGGTTCCAGGCTGGGCCGGAAGTTGGTGCTCTGCTTGGTCAACCTGGGGTGTGAGGCGCTGCACAAGTTCGTCAAACATGGGCTGGAGGCATCCTCATGAAGTTCTGGAATGCCCGAGTGTCTTCGTTCCTGAGCCCCACCATCAGCTTGTTGTACAGTCCGTCCTCTGCTCTTCTGGCGAACCATCTTCGGACCAGACTCTTTTGGCTGCCTCTTTTTCTTCTCGCAGTAGAGTTCACAGAGCCTGCAGATGGCTTCGCACTGTGCAGAAGGATGGTGGCTGCCAAAAAGGCTGTGTTACGATCCACGGTGGACATGACTGGATGCTGTGGAAGAGGCAAGAGTCAGATGAAGCTGCAGAGGTCTGCACAGCTGGGCTGCAGGGCTGAAAGTGAGATGCAGATGAATTGCTCCCCTTTTTATAGCAAATATAGTTTTTCCGCTAGGCATCCTCTTAGGCATCCTCTAGGCATCCTCTAGACATCCTTAATATCCAAGATAGGTCGCCTCTGCGAACGTTTTTTCCATTTTAAATGCTTTGTTTCTGGTGCTGCATCCGTTCTGCATCCGTTCTGCGTCCATTCTGCTTCCTCCCTGCGTCCGCAGATGCGAGTTGCGCGGATGCGTAGCGGATGCCTAGCGGATATAGCGGGATGCGTAATGGATACGTAACGGATGCGTAGCGGATGCAGAACGGACGAATGAATACATTTCCACACAGAAGTTTTGGGCAGCCAAAACAGCGGATGAAACGTCCATAAACAGATGCTGGATGGATAGAGAGGAAGCCAAACGGAGGCAGTGAGTACATCGTGTTTTCCAACGGATGGAAGCTTTTTTGTCCGTTTTACATCCTCTTTGCATCCATTGGTTCGGTGTGACATGGGCTTTAGGTTACAACTTGGAGGATTCTGCAAGTTGAAGTCCAAACTGAACAAGACAAAGCTAGATAAAAGCAGATGAAAGCATATTAGATGAAGCCACACACCTTTCTGTCATTCTTGCCAATACTATCATTCTATCAGTCTATCTTTTTTTTATAAAAAAAAAAAAGGTTATATCAGAGCCTGAGTGAGAGCCTATGTCTGGATCACTTTCCCTGCCCCTCAGAGATAGTGAGGGAGGCTTCCCTATATCACAACGTGGTATATCATTCAGTGGTGTGATTCAATTTTTTTTACTACCAGTGTGGCTTGGTGGGCGCAGCAGGGGAAGAATACTGTAAAATTTTCATTCCCACCCCACTCCAGGGGAAGGATACTTCAAAATCCCATTCCCTCCCCACCCCACTAACCTGCTTTCCAGCTCCGTTCTCCTGTGCAGGGCAACCAAAGGAGACCCAGCCGATCAGCTGGGATTTGGAAGGCAGAGAAGAGATGGGGATGGGGCCAGTCAGAGGGGAGATTTGCTGGTTCCTGAACCACTCAAAATTTCTGCTACCAGTTCTCCAGAACTGGTCAGAACCTGCTGAATACCACCTCTGGTGTCATTCAACATTCAGTTTGACTGGCTTCTGTGTGTGATATGGAGCAGAGAAACTTTGTTTCAGACAACAATTTGATGGTTAACATCCAAAGTGAACTACAAAGTGCTCCTCAAAATACTTCCCAGAACCTCTTAAGAAGAACAGAGATTCCCCTGGGGAATTGCACAGTATCATGGAGATCGTCTGATGCAAAAGGTTTCTCTGAGCAAAAACAACAACAACATTGCATGACATCATGGTCTTATGAATTCACCTCACATCTGCACAGCATATTATCTCTGAATCCCAAACTGAACTCTATTTACAATTCACATTGTGAAAGCAGGATGTGAGCTGACTTTTAATACTAGTGGGCTTTCCAGACCGAGAATCAGCAGGTATAGCTGTAAGCTCTAATAAGTAATAGCCACGACTTTGAAAATAAATATAACAACCAGCGCAGAAATGTAAGATATGATAATGAAGTCCAAGTCAGGGAAATAAATTTGTTATCTGATTTATTCATGCATGTGCCCCTGATATATTATTGATTGCAAAATGATCCTTCCCCGAAGGATTTTCTGCACTACGTGGAAGCTGTTTTAGAGCCAGGGATCCAGCCAGCAGGAAAATAACTCAGCCTGTATCAATGACAGCACCTTAAGACATCCAACCATCACAACTCATTACAGGGAGCATTGACAAAGCTAGCAGCATTAGGAAACATTTGCCTTCCAGAGAGAGTTCAGGAGCATGGTTTTCAGTGGATGCAGTGCAGTGAGGTGGTGCAGAGAGGATACTGTTTAAAGAGATACAGAGTCACCCCTGTTGTCTTGCATGAGAAGTAGAAAAACAGAGCAATGATTGTTGCATGAAAGTCTCTCATTGTTAGCATTAAAACCAAACAAGAACTGAAGAAGCTTCTTGGAAGAAAGGTGAAAGATTAAAAAAAAAATACACCAAGGAAGTCCAGTTGCCTTTTGGAAAAGCATCTTTGGGACAAGCATGATCTGGTTGATTGAGAATCTCTGTAGACAAGAACAGAAAAAAACCCCTCTCTGCCTAACTAACTTATTCTGACTCGTGAAGCTGTGCAGATGACCAGCAAAACATCTGAGACCAACAAGAGAAGAAGTCCAGTTGTCAACTTTCATACAACTTTACCTGGATGGCTTAGAATCTTCATAGAATCCAACATAAACAAGAATTGTTCTGTTGGATCTATTATTCTCACAAAAGCCATCTAGATAGCTTTAGGAAGCCCACAAGCAGAGACCCATCAAAAAGATCTTGTCAAATTCCATCCCCTTTTAATGACATCCAAGTTGGTGATCACACCCCCTTGAGTTAAGGATGCCCAGTGCAGTTGTTTGGCTGTTCATAAATACCTTTCCATCAGCCTTATTGCACAGAGGGTGATAAGGAACTGTCCTTGAAGGTTTTGCATGCACTTGTACATCTGAATACACTGAGGCAGGTGTGAAAGAGTCTGCAGAGATGCCCATGCGTTGGAATGTCAAGCCATCGAGAGGGGCACTTCAGCAGAGGAACAGCTTTTACCAAGTTGTTTATAAATAAAACAATATAAATAGGGAGGGAAATAAATTTTGACCAAAGAAAATTCTGAAGATGATAAATAAATTGCCTTCTTCAATATAAAATCTCTTTATTTGCTTTTTCTCGGGTGACATGCTTGGATGTCCCCCAAATGATGATCCCAACATGCTTATAGACATCATAAAAATGAGAAACAAAAATGAAGAAATTGTGATGTTGAAGAAATCTACTCCTTTCAACTGATATATGGAGAAAGAGGTTTCTACTACACTTTCCACTTCTCTGAAAATTGCAGCTTTGGGCACCATCAATCTAGTGGTTCACATTGAGGGAGAGGGAGGGGTTTAGATACTTTTCATAACACTTGCTTAAAATATACATTTTCATTTTTCAAAAATCATGACTTAGAGATGGAACAGAATGAAAGTTTGGAGAAAGATGTGAAACAAGAGTTTCAACAGTAAATGGATTTGCTTGAACCTGGACAAATTGCAAGCTATTTTCATTGTTAAAGAGAAGCAGGGGGTGGGATTCTACCAGTTCGGACCAGTTCTACAGAACCGGTTGTTATGATTCTGTGCAGTTTGGACAACTGGCAAATCTTGCCCCTGGCTGGCCCCACCCCTCTCCGCCTGTCTCTCCCCTCCATGCCCAGCCAGTTCTTATCACGCATACGCAACATTGTGTGCATGCCCAACATCGTTGACTAGGTTCTTCCCTGCCCAGTCACTCCTTAAGGTATTTTTTCCCTCCCGACCATCAGCTGTTCCTATGATCAGCTGTGCCAGGATTCCCTTCCTGTTTTATTGCTTCACCCATGACGCTTCTCTGAGGCCCAGGAAGGCAAAACATAGAGGGGGGCATAGCTCCCCCCTCTCCATTTTTTGCCTTCCTGGGCCCCAGGGAAACTTCTTGGGAGCAAAAACACCCCCCAGGAGACTTCCCTGAGGCCCAGAATGGAGGGGGGCACAGCTCCCCTGCTCCATTTTTTGCCTTCCTGGGTCCCAGGGAAGCTTCCCTGAGGCCCAGAAGGTCCCAAAACTGAATGTGGGGGGCTATATCCCCCCTGCTCTGTTTTTTTTTCCTTCCTGAGCCCCAGGGAAGCCTTCTGGGAGCAAAAATGCCCCTCCCCCGAAGGCTTCCCTGAGGCCTAGAGGGTTCAATAAACTGGGGAGGGTTGGCCAAAAAAACCCAAGCCACAGCCACTGTCACATGGCTATCCCCACCTGGCCATGCCCATAGAAATGGTTGTTAAAATATTTGAATCCCACCCCTGAAGAGAAGTTGTATTTTGCTGGTGCTCTTTTATATCACTGGCTTCTCTTCTTCTCCCAAATACCTCACAACATGGAAACAGGAGCTGTGTGATCCCTGCTGGAAAGTTCTAGTATATCCATGAAACATATTCTGGAATATGTAGATGCCAGTTGTTGTCAAGATGCTCTGAAGTGAAGCAGAACAAAATTATTCCTCTTCTCCTTTGCTTTTTTCTCTCTTTTAAAAATATTGCCATTGTATCTTCACCAAAAGGCTGATCTCCCCTTCTTATGAAGACTTATGATGGACTTATATCTAGTAATAAGTATTTCAAGATGCTGGGTAGTAATCACACATTTGGAAATTGAAGGAAGATATACATGGTTAATGCACTTTGTGAAATAGATCTTCAAGAAGGTCAATGGGAAATTAAGGTTTGATTTTCTGGAAAAAAAAATATAAAGGATTTTCCCTGTCTGGAAATTTCTAGATACATTGAATTACAACTTCTGTCACCTCTGTCAAGCATGAGATATATTCTATCTTTATATATTGATTCTTGTTTTCCAACCTCCCGTGAAAGTCCAGAAGGAAATGCATAGGACAGGAAAAAATTTACAGAAATGAAGCACAGTAACTCAGTCCCTTTGGCTGCCTTAGAATGAGAAGGGAAGCTCAAAAATGCCCTCCAGAGACATTGCAAAATACCCAGGAGAAAATCAGAGATTTCTTTCTTGAAAAATGAAACTTTCAGAGAACTGAAAGGGTAAACTTTCAGTGCACAATCTGACAGAATGCTTCCACCACCTTTTTTTTCATGAATTCATTTATGTGGCCTTAATGTATTCAGTCCTTGCCTCTCCCACACACTAACCTTCCAGCCTTTTTTAGACAGCATTTGAACATCTGTCTGAAGGAAGCTAGAAGATATTTTTGAGTTGAAATGCTGTATGGAAAATTACACACACACACAAAACACACACACACATTTTTCTACTGAAGGTATTGAGATTTGTCCAGAATGTATTCATTTCATTCTGATTTGCAGATGGTAAATAAAACTTACTCTCACAGGGAAAAGTCAATGCTAAGTTCATTTTGGCATCATGTAATCTTCTACTGGGTAAATTGGCTGTTTTGGAGCTGAGATCTGGGCATGGAATGGGATGCTCTCAAAAAGTTTATTGAAGTCAGAGGGGAGAGGGGAGAATAAGATACAGCAATAATAAAGTGAAATCCTACCTGCATTGGGAGAAATGATCTGTCTAAACCATGTAAAGTCGCCACCAGCTTCTGTGGTGTCCTACCACACAATGGGTGAAAGCATTCTTGCTACTCCAACCCATAAGTTCTCAATCAGACCCACCACTCAGCTTTCACGTTGCTTAAACCAAGCGTAATAGAAGACCTCCATGTCCATGATCACACCTGGAAAAGCTTGGCTTTCTGGAAAGCTCAAAGTTAGGCCAAGAATATGAAGTCTCCATCTTTCTCAGAATCAAGCTATCGGATCCTTTCTTCTACTACAATTATACTTGCATTCTCTTTCCAACTTTAGAGTTCCCTTCCCACAACCATGTTAAATGAACACGAAGACTGAATAGACTGCTTAACATGTAATTTCAAGTTCAGCCCAGGCTGGCCTGATTGTTCCAGCTTTTCCTAATTTCATACCCAAAGGCTCTTCTCTTGTCCAAATCATCTTGTTGCTATACATAATAAGCTATGAGGGTTGCCAGTTTTTATTTACAAAAAATAAACTTTTAATCAGAAAACATCTTTAAATGTCTTTCCAGCAATAAACTTAAGAACCAGGGAGAGGAGAATTGAATTGACATCCTTCAGTCTCAAGACACGATGGTATGGTGCTTTGAAACTAAAAACTGCCACTTCCAGTGTTGTTTCAATGCTGTATGCAAAGCTGGACTGTCCTCTCCAGAGCACGAGGCCTGGGTAATTTAATATGGAGGATAAACTGTTACCCAAGCAGCAGATCCCCCCTCTCCACGTTGCTGAAATAGTCTAATGGAATGGCAGAGCCAATACGATTAGCTCCAGCTGCATTTCAGGAGTTACCAGAACATGATTGTACACAGTCACCAACTGCTTCTGGGACTCAGGTTCCAGATTTTACCTCTAGGTTGACTCCTGAAGCCTTTTCCAATAATAAATACAGCCACAAGGCAGTGGAGGTTTGAAATCAGAGGCTCCCTTCTCCTAGAAGATGGTTTCTATGTTTTATCTGCCATTGGGGCATAAAGCCCTCTTCTGCCTTCAAAACTGTTGACCATCTTCTACTGTAACCCTGGAAAAGGGCCCTTATGAGGTGCTACTAGCCGGGCAAGCTGGACCAAGGTTTTTTAAGGAGGTATTATTCCTCCAGCACTCCTCCTCACTCCAAGACACCTGGTTTGGCTCCATTTGCAGTGTCCATTATCTTCCAACTGTCCAGAGAGAGGAGAAGTCTACAGGTGGAATAGACTTTGTATGACAAGGCCTACATTGGCCACCTTTGCAAAGGAAATATGGAAAAATATCTTGGAGAGAGGAAGACTTACAGCAGAAAGCTTTATTTCATCCAGGGTGCCAAGGTTCTGACCAACTCCCAAATAAAATCAGGAGCCTCAAGCCATTTTGCAAAAAAAAAGAAAGAAAAGAAAAGAAATCCAGTTGCTTATTAAGAATGCCATCTTGGCGTGACCTAGGTGAAACCAACTCTGACTTCACCCAGTTTGCACCTTGCCTCTGACCCTGTTGCCCCCTCCCCCCAAGGTGTGTCACCAGTCACATTCCCCAACGAAGCAATTTCGCAGGTCATAGAAGTTACTCCCTCTAGCCATTGTGAGTCTCTGTGGAGATGGCCTTGACTTCGGCCAGCTAGGATGTGTTTTGTTTTTTGGCTGAAGTGTAAATTCCTTGGTGCAGCCGTGAGGCATGATTTCCCATCCCCTCTGCCTATGGCAACTTGGGAGCAGCTTTGTGAGTTGACACAGGGAAGAGGATGCCACTAGCTGGCACTTTCTTATCATTCCTGTTTCCGAGGAATTAAGAGGCACACACTTCACAAGCAATAAATAGACAGCTTTTAGTGTTTAGTGCAGCTTTAGCATTTGGTGGCTTCTGAACATCATCAGCAGCTCTTGAACTGAACGATGAGAATTGTGTGTGCCTTAACTAGCAATAAATGTCCTTTCAGCCTCTACAAATGGATTTGCGGCCTTTCTTCCATGTTCTTCCACCAAAACTTCTCTGAGGCATAACAGACTTGACACTTATTTTCCATTCTATTTTTTCTACTGAAGATGATAAATTTGTCCAAAAACTCAAATAGTAAGAAGAAGAACTGTGAACCTAGATGAGTTCTAGTTTGTTATAATTGAAAATATAAAATCTGCTATCTAGCTATGGGGGAAAATATTTATTAAATTTATTTGCCACCCATTTCATTGTGAGGCAACCCTGGGCAGCTTCAATTATGTTATTATGCTTGAGCATTTTTTTTGTTTAGTGTGTTTGTTTGGATTTTTCCTGCAGTAATATTTGAGCTGTCAGCACTGCACATATTTTTAGTAAATATCAAATGTGTTTACTAATGTCAAACCTGGCAGTGGCTTTTATCAATGGTCTGGTTGAGACTGGAGGATTCACTTCTAAATAATTCCATGGCTCTCTCTCTGTCTCTGTCTGTCTTTCTCTCTGTGTGCATGTATGTAAATTATGATTGTGACAATAATTTCCCAGTTCTAACCTTCAAGATAAAGTTTTTGAAGTATCTAGAATGCTCCAGAAATGGGGGGTGGGAGGCAATTGCAATAATAGTAAAACATCTGACAAGCATCACAATCTGGTTGGGATACAAAGAAAACCTTTCTGCAACCAACTGCTTAAAAATGGTATGTGATTAGAAATTTATCTTGATGGTCTCTATCTATTCTTATCCTCTGAAAATGGCCTGCTCTATCAGACATACAGTGAAAGTACTTAAATCATCAACCAGGCAGATTTAGAAGCAAGGATAATGTTTCTAACTTTCTCCCCCAGTGAATTAAACAGAAAGGCTGTGTTTTTCCCCAATTCATTTCCAGGCATTTTCAAAAGGAAGAAATAAATTTAAGTTCGTTCTGAAGTCATTCATTCTTAGCAGACTTAAACCCATGTCAACTGGCCAACAGATGCAAAAAGGACACAGCGCACAAGCAAAATGTTCCATCCGTTGTTATCCGCTCTCAAAAGGGGCAAACATTTGCATAACTGGAGCGGACAACATGGACGCGTGGAGGATGCGGAACGGAAGCCCAGCGGATGGAAGCAGATGGGAGCAGATGGCACATCCGCAGGGCTTCTGGGGGGCCTCAGCGAAGCGGACACGAAATGGATACAGCGGATACAGAACGGACGCCGAGCGTATGAAGCGGATGCACAGCAGATGCACAGCAGAAGCCGAGCGGATGCCTGGCATTAATTGCGCATGCAGGGAGGATGCATTGCGTCAGCCCCGCGGATATAACGGAAGCAGCTCGTTCTCGGAAGGCAGGTCAACCATTCAGAGGAGAAGAACCTGTTGCCGGACGGATTGGCTGCCTTGCCTGCCTTCCTGCATGTCTGCCTGCCAAGCCGTTGCTGCCAGCCTGCCTCTGCAAGCCTTAGCTGCCAGCCACGTCTCGATCTGCCAGCCTTCGCCTGCCTGCCTTCCGTGCCAAGCACTTCGGTTCAGATGTCTGCCTGCCAGCCTTGGTGCCTGCTGCTGCAGCCTTGGTTCCTGACAGCCTCCCTGCCAGCCAGCAACCCACCAACCATGCGAAAGCCACAGCAACTTCTGCTGCACCACCTGGCAAGAGGGACAGGGTTCCATCCCGCCCCCTGGCACTCCTGTACTGGTTCTACTGGGGCTTCTGCACGCCACAGGGCTCGGCCTCTTCTGGGGCTGGCCGACTTCTGCTTGCTTCTGCTTGTCTGGAGGAGCTGATTGACAAGCACTCGCAGCACAGGCCACCTCCCACCAAGCACCCTGACCCTCACCCCTGAGACTGAGTGGATCAAGAGGAGTGCCAGCAAGACTCTTTTTTGTTTTATAGCTTGTTGTTAATAAAGTCTAATTATGATTCACACAGACTTGCTTCATTTCTTTTTTTTTAATCAGTCTTGCTGGATAATCTTTTAGAAATGGGTTAAGCCTTTGCATGGCTTGTGGGAATGGTAAGGATAGCTGTGGGATGGGTTAGGATAACCCTGTGGCATGGGATAATAGATGTGGTGATGGTGAGGATAGCAGTGGGAATAGATAATGGACCTGCCAGTGAAAGCATTACGTGGACTGTATGGTCCACTCTCCCTGGTGCCACACCTACGGCCCTTTATATCAATAAATAATGTAATAATTATCCACACATGTCAACATAAACAGAACTCCTTTATTAAACGCCCGGTTTTATTGTAGGCCAACCAAAACATACATGGCCCAATCTTGCATCCGTCGTGATGAGAAAGCGTGAAGAGAAGCATGCCATTAAGCTTCTATCATCCTGTCTTGCCTGCTACTAGCACACAACCTGCGACAGCGACTGCGGACAGTCCACTGGAGTTTGCACCATTGTCTTCAAGGAGGTTGCGCTTGCTTCTTTCGCGTCATTGTGAGGCTCTGTTGGGCCTTGCACCATCCTCAGTGTCGATCAGTTGTTTCGCCCTTGCCTCCATTCCCACAGGCTCCATGTCCCCATTGCCTTGCTGGAGGTCCACAGCCTGTTCTGCAAGACTGGGTTACCGGCGGTGCGCTGAGATTGTGTAGGATTCAGCAAGCTTCCATGCATCCTACCTCACCGGTCTCTGCGGCCGATGTTATTGCATGGCGTGAGAAGTACCCTGGAACCTTTGAAGGATTTGCCAAGGCGTTCTCCCACCCACCCGCCTTGTCCCTGTGACAGCCTGTAGGTTGAAGATCCTCTCTATCATGGTGGAGGAGTCTGGGAAGGTAGGGCTTCACTGAGGTAAGGTTTCTGAGGGAGAAAGGCGTTCATCACCCCACGATGAAGCTAGGGCCACAGTCTTGTGTGTCGTTGGGCAGGGGTTCTGGATCTGGTGAGCCCATGATGAGGTTGCCTTCCAGCTGCCTCTTGAAGATGACTGGCGTTGTGTATACCTTGGGCATCCTGAAGATGAGCCGTTGCCTGAAGTCATCGATGTACATGAACTTGTAGTCAGCATCGACGCAGGCGATAGAGGATGCATGCTGCAAGCGAAGCCTTGCGATTTGAAACAAGTGGAGCCTGAGTTGGTTTGGAGCTTTGCAGGGCCACGTGCTTGCACATCGATGGCTCCAACGTGTGTGGTAAGTTCCACTTCTGTACCACATGCTCTGCTAACTTTCTTCATCCTTCTTCAGTGGAGGGGTACTTGGGAGGAGCTCCTGCCTGTATTCTTCGATGATGGCCTGCACTACTTCTCCTGACCGACAATGCTATGGTGTTCTGAATGGCACCCCTCCAGCCGTACTGGCATGCTCCTGTAGGAGGTCGCCTGCGAGGCAGGTGGCTGCAGAGGTGGCTGCCACCTTGAGCCCAGGTTCCTGGCTGGCCGGAAGACTGGTGTTTCCCTTGGCAACCTGGTGTCAGGCGGCTGCACAACTTCATCAAATAATGGCTGAGGACATCCTGATGAAGTTCTGGAATGCCCGAGTGGTGCTTATCGCTCCTGAGCTCCACCATCAGCTTGTTAGTACGTCAATCCTCTGCTTCTTCTGGCGATCCAATCTTCGGACCGCCAAGACTCTTTTTGGGTGGCTTCCCTTTCTCCTCAAGTAGAGTTTCACAGAGCCTGCCAGATGGGGCTTCGCACTGTTGCAGAAACGATGCGTGCCTGCCAACGAGGACTGTGTTCATCCCAAACCGGTGGACATGACTTGGATGCTGTGGAAGAGGAAGAGCAGATGCAAAAGACTGAGAGGTCTGCTGCAACCGCTGGGCTGGCTTTTTGAAAAGTGAGATGCAGGCAATTGCTCCCCCTTTATATAGCAGTATAGGTGCTCCCTTTGCATTTCCTCTAAGGCATGCCTCTATGCAGTCCTGTAAGACATCCTGTTAATATCTGAAGTAGGTCCCCTCTGCGAAACGTTTTTTTCCATTTTAACAGCTTTGTTTCCGTTCTGCATTGTAAGACATCCGTTCCAATCCGTCCTGCATCCCATTCCACTTCCTCCCCTACATCCGGGCGGATGATTGCGGTATGCGCAGCGCATGTCTAGCGGATCATGGGCGGAATGCGTAAACGGAATGCATACGGTGCGTAACGGATGCGTAGCCGATGCCGAGCGGATGCAGAATGGAATGAACTGGATACATTTTCACAGCAAAGTTTAGGCAGCCCAAAACTTTTGAGGCGGATGAAACGTCAATTAAACGGATGCTGGACAGATAGAGAAGGAAGCAAAACGGAGCAGTTTGAGTTTACATCGCATTTTCGAATGGATGGCAAGGTTTTTTGTCTGTTTTACATCCTCTTTGCATCCGTTGGTTCAGTGTGACATGGGCTTTAGCAGTCCAAATCAATGCATGTATTCAGTCATTGCATACATGGTTAGAAATGGCCAACAGAAATAAAGCTTATATAATGTTTTCTATTCTACTTCTGTTTGTAGTTCATTTAGTATTTTTTATAAGCTACATGGTTTCTAGGATAGTAACTTACAGACGTAAAGTTTGCCCAGTACTTATTTTGGAAATCTGTTTCCTGAATAGCATGTACTAAACTATGTGTAAGTGCTTGCTATGCTTGGCTCCCCTCCCCCCAGGAGTTGACAGGAAGTGATGTCACATGCATCATGGTGCCATTCTGCATTGATGCACATGCGAAGTCACTCTGGCTTCTTCTTGATGCCTATACTTGAATCATTTTCTGTGGTCTTTAGGTTCCTTTTCAAGCATGCAAACTGCAACATTGAGATTGACATAGAATCAAGGGATTATATATTTTGATAAATTGCTTAAATTCCAAGACAGATTTGGAGGCCAACATACTGAATTTTTCTTCCATTCTAATAGACTTCTGGGTTTTGGATTCCTGAGCATTTTAATACACCAGAAACTATAATATAGTTAAAAGACATAATAGAGTTTTTTTAAGTACTTGAAAACAAGCAGGTCAAAATATTAGGGGATTTTGAGTACAGATGATAAAAACATGACTTAAAAAACATGAGGTATAACTGTGGTTGAAGAGAGGAAATTGTGGACAATTGATGTGGAAATACCAGGAGATAGTAGAATAGAAGCCAGTACATTACACCATCCTATATTCTTGGAGTGGTTCTTCTCAGTTTCTGATCATTTTTGGAAATTGCTCATTAAGTGCCCCCTTGTTATTAGAGATCTTTGGAACAAGAAGTTCAAAAAGTCTTCAGGTGAGTTAAACAGGTTCATACTTGTTGCCTAATCCACACAGTACATTACAGATTATTATGCAGATTGAATAGTATTGGCATGTTCCATTTGATTCAAAACTGACACAATTGACATATAATGATCTGTTCTTCCCTTGCCTCTTGTTGGATTCCAGAACCCATTATCTCTTATCAATTGTGTTGCCTGGTGATGATTGGATTGTAGTTCAGCACCAACTGGGGATTCAATGTTAGAAATGGTTAAAGAGGATAGAGCTTTTTCCTATAAAGGAACCATCTTCTTCCTATAAGGATTTCACAAAGAAGGATCTATTGACTTCATACCTTGCAGAAATGATCATGTTTCTGTTTATGCACCATTTCCAACACCTTGAAAAGAAAATGCATTCAAGCTTACTTCTGTGACACAGGTAGCAAAGCATCATTTGTACAATCTAATTTGGGCAGAAGATGGAGTTGCAGGTAACCTGAGATATCTGCCAAATATGAGATATGAACTATTGAGTATATATTTTATTTAAAAAGGTATAAAAGGAGAAGTGAGGGTGAAGCTAGTTTCAAAATGGAAAGCTCAATTGCCTCTGATTCTTACGGGCCTTTAGTTCCTTAAGCTTTGATGAAATAAATATTAGTGATCTGGTTGCTGTAGTCATGCAAATTCTGTGCTCTCGACTGTGTGTGTACTTGTGTTGAGAGTGGTCATCTCCTCCTCCTCCTTCTCCCCCTCCTCTATGCACTTCCACTTCCAGTGTTAAGGGAGATAAAAAGTTCTGGCACTTCTGGTGGCCTCAACCATTGTTATTTGACGTTGTTGTTGTGGGTCTTTGATGTTGTCTTTCCATCTTCTTCTGGGTCTGCCTCGTGTTCTTTGATCATTTCCTCTTTTTGTTTATGCCTTGTATGGTATATAATCCCAAGACATGTTGTGGGTCTTGATGGCTTGATTTTTGACAAATCCCTGAAGTTTCCCTGGCATTGTTTTTGGAAGTGGTTTCCCCTGACTTTCTACCTCCTAAGATTGAGAGGATAGGACTATCCCAGGGTCCCCCAACCAGTTTCAGGCTTAAGTCAGGATTAAAATTTAGGGTCTCCCAGTTTCTAGCCTGATGTCTTTAACCTCAATACCTAACTGTATTTCTAATGCTATGCTATATTGATACAATTGTAATTCCACGAGGCTTTTAAAATCTCTTTTAGATCATAACATAATGTGTTGAAGGAGAAGAAAGCACCCTTAGTTTCAAGAATGAACTAAAGATTAAACACTGTGTATAAGTGTAAGAAATCGCAGAAGAGAATTCCCAAGGGATGTTTGACAGTCTGGGATCCATTAAGCAAATGGCCTAGCTAAAACAGAATTGCCCTGGGAATTTTCTAAATAAACTAAAGCTCCTCCCACTTCTTCCCACCCCCAGTGAGATTTAGCAAGAGAACATGTCTCCTTTGGAAGCAGGTAGAGAATTAGTCTCCCTAGGGAGAACAGAATCTGAACCAAATCATGAACCACCAAGCATCTAAATGAATATTTTGGGTTGCACCACTTCAGAATTGTATCAAATTGGAATATTTTGATTTACTGAAGGAGAATTAAAGCAACTTTTTAAAAAACCACAAATTTACTCCAAACTGGCCACCAAACACTACATATGTTGTGGTTTGCCGGCAGCCTGTGCAGACAGCAGTGGAATCTGACAGTGGGGAAGAACAGAGACCAGTCAGGGAGTCTGGGGAGGACTCGGATGAGGTTCCTGCGTCCAATGCAGAGATGGGGCCAGGACCATCTGGGAGTGGGGTGCTGACTCTGGAGCCTCTGGAGTCTGGCAACAGTGAGGTAGAGGAACAAGGGGAGCCTGTTTCCAGTGTACGCATGAGCAGAGCTGCTAGAAGGCAAAAGCAGCAAAAGGGGTGACTTGGGAGTAAGGCTTGGAGGTGATTGCCCCTCACCTAAGTTATAAAGGAGGTGCAAAGGTAGAGAAACCTTTGCAGGAAGCTCTGTTCAGATTATACCTTGAAGCTCTGTGTGGACTTTGTACTTCAGTTGGTTTTTTACATTTAATTTGGCACTTTAATTGTTGGCAGCAATTCAAAGGAGAGAAAGGTGGGTGCTTATCTTGAAAGATTGTTTGGACTATGTGTTTAATTACGGTCTCAGGAAGCTTTGGTCAGAACAACATGCTTGAATTACACTTGTTATAATATATTAGAATATCTGCTGGTGTCAGTGCTCTCATTGAATGAACTATTAGGACAATTTACTCAGGATATCTTTTAAATATTTCACAGCCAGCTCTGAATCATCAATGGCTGTTTAGCACTGGATTTTCCTGAGTTCAAGGTCAGAAAGAAGCATACCTATGAAGATCTACTTAAATGCCACCAGTTTCTGGTAAAGCTGACAGAATATGATAGGGTTGTTTTCCAAGTGTGACAACTAACATAGGAAAAGTGGAAGCTTTTATGCTTTTTACTATATACCGTGTCATAATTTAGAATATTTTTTTTCAACAGGTATACCCAGCACAATGCTGCTGCTCATCCAGTGTCTGTTTTCCTCCTAAATTTTCCTCCAGGGAGATTATCCCACTCTAGCTCTCCTGTTTCCTTCTTCTTTTTTTCCATCTCCATCCCCTGTTTCTGGTTTCGCTGAGAGAAAGAGTGAAAAGAAAAGGAAGGGATGTTATTTCTCCTGGAACTGCTCAGTCAAAAGTGTACTGCTTCTCTGATGGGAAAAGAGTCTATCCTTCCAGGTTTTCTGCCCAGCCCTTCCCCAGAAACCAGGGCTTCTTTATGGACAATGGAACCCATTTTTCCTCTCTGGGGTCTTGTGTGAAGCTATTGTTTGCAGCCAGCTGGAGCCACCTTTCCCTTATTGGGTCTCGACTGGCGTTCTAATCCCTCCTGGTCTTCACTCCCCTTCTTCCAGGGAGTACCTTTCTTCTCCCTTCCTGATCAACAATCAATAACAGAGGGGTCCTTGGTGGTCTCTGAGCTTGGTTGTCTTCTTGCAGAAGATGTTACCTACTTTGGGTCATGAAACAGCTCAGAGATCACCAAGAACCCTTCATTTCAACCTTGAGCTAGAAATATTTTCCTGTACTGGCAAGCTACAATTGCTCTGCACATCTAAATTCTCTTTCCAGATTTTCTTTGCAGCCATCTCTTTATCTTCATTTTTTAAGGTTAGACTGGCAATAAGATCCCACCAAGTGAAAAGGTGGGAGTTCCTCCTTAGGGTTGCAGTTTTTAACAACTCTATTCCAGGCTGGAACAATGGGACAGCTTCTTCCAAATCTACCCACACCAGTTCTGGTTAGTACTCACATCAGCTCCTCATCCCTACAGTCAGATGCCCTACAGTGCCAGAAATGATCTACTTTTTCTGCATTTACTTCCTCCAAATTGTCATGTCTCAGGACAACAACCATGTCAGATTACCAAAATCCATAGGTCATAAGGGCTGGGCCAAAAATATCTGCCCTATGCCCTCAGCATGATTTGAGTTACATCATTCCCTTCGTACCAGAATTAAAATCAGAATTTGTTTTCTACTGTATATTTCTTGATAGATATGAAAAACTACTGCCAGTTTCTTTCAGGAAAGGCATTTTGTTAATGCCAATCATTACATTTTCCTGTCAAGCATGAGATGTCAGACAATTTCGAGAATTATATCAATGAATTATATCAATTCTAATAACTATTTTCTTTCCTATTCTAAACATTTTAGTAGAAAGGTGCTCAAGCAGACAAAAATTATCCACACATATATTTAATATAAACAATAGCAGCAAAGAATATGGATCTACAAGTAAGTGGGGGGAGGGAGAAACCTAGCTATGGTGCATATGAGCAGTTGGACCGCAGGCCTTATGAATATACCTCAGATAATTCTTCTGTTTTAATTTTGTTTTTCTTGTGACCTGATAGAATGGAGGCTCTCCAGATAGAAGATCCTGTAACAAAATTATGTTGTTCCTGGAAGCTACTCTAAGCTGCAGAATTAAATTGAGGGTTAAGTGTTCAGCATTTGTTGAGATGCCGAAGCTTGATTTAATCAATGAATCAGATACACAGCTCTTTCTACAAACTGACAGTCCGTTTCCAAGTGGTTGCAGTTCTGTTGATGATACAATTGTCTTGCAAGTCATCATAATTTTTTTCTCGTTATTTACTTCAATCAGGGCAAAAAGTGGAAAGTCCTTTGATTGTTTTCTGATGTTAGCAAATGTATATCTTCCCTCCAGAACAATAATCTGCTAAAAAAATCATATTCCCCTTCTTTGTCCACTGTTTTACTTTCGTATTTATATGGTCAGTATGAAACTAAGAGAAGCAGCTGCAGGGATGATTTTACTTATAGTTTTTTATACACTATATAATAATATAAATACTATAAAATCAACCTAATTTTAAAAAAAGTAGGAGAGGGAATATGATGATAAATTGGGAAAACTGCATGCACACCTGCATGACGAGACCCAGTGGTATTCATCTATATAGGCCATTTCAAGCTCCTTGTAGCTCACAGAACAGTGTCGAAATTGAAATGATTTAATGCTTGTCAAAGCGGCATAGATGAGAAACAGCCAAATTGTCCATTCCTGCAGTTGCCATAAATTCAGCCTTCCTGTGTTCATAACATCTACTTTGAAATTTGCAAGGAGTTCAATTTTTCATTCAGGATTCTTCTGGGATGTGCCATAGGATGCCCCAAATAAGTAAATAAATAAATACATCCCTTGATGCTCAAGAATGAGAACTCATACACACAAGTTCTCATCTGTATGAATTCTCATGCATAGGAACTCACACTAATAGAAACGTGATGCTCAAGAATGGGAACTCATGCGTCTATGAATCAAATGGTTATGCAAATGTTCGGCTCCTAAAAGAATCCTAATGGCTTTTACATGTTACTGTTTTCATAGCCTGATCTTGGAAGTTCTTCTTTAGTAAAGTTTGCCCTATTATTTACTGGAAATTTCTGTATTAAACTCTCCCTTAAGGAGCTTCTCCTGTTATCCTCAAATCAGCATATGCAAAAACGATGGTTGTGTAGGAGATGACCAGGCTGAGCCTGAGGTAGGAGTCAAATGTGTCATCAGTCCTGATTTTTTTCATGCCCACAAGAGATCTAAGTTCAGCCCACCTTGAATTCCTTTGACTCCTATCTACCCTCAATTTGCTTTGACCATTAGTAGTTCAGTTTCTCGTAGAGAGAAAATTAGCATGCAATAAACCTATATTCATTTGAACTGCCTTGACTCTTGATGTGACAGGTTGTGTCTTTATAGCCACAGTGGCACAGTAGTTAGAATGCAGAATTGCAAGTTACTTCTGCTGACAACTGGCTGCCTGAAATTTGGCAGTTCGAATCCCACCAGGGTCAAGTTTGATTCAGCCTTCCATCCATCTGAGGTGGGTAAAATGAGGACACAAATTGTTGGGGACAAGAGGCTGACTCTGTAAACTGCTTAGAGAGGATTGTAAAGCACTGCAAAGTGGTATATAAGTCTAAGTGCTATTGCTATAGAAGAAAGTTTCTACTATAGGAATAATAAGACATGCAGGTAGCAGCCCACAGCATAATTTCTAAAGAATACATTCTTAGTATATATTTAGCTTTTGATTTTCTTTCAGATCAAAGCCTCCAAGCTTCAGGGGTCTCCCTCTGAATTTGGTGAACTAAGTAATAGTCTTAGGCAGCATTTAGATGCTATTCAAAAGTAGCTGTTAGCAGGTTGTCACCCTACACAAACTTTATTCCAAATAGGAAAAGAAAATGATTTCACTTAAGGCACAATCCAGAGAAAGTTAGGAAAGCCCCTTGAATTCTCTGGAACATGTTCTTAAATCTTTGCATCCAATTACACATTATGGCTTTCAGCGTGCTTGACCTTGGCTAACATTTACTGTCCAGAAGCTAAAGCTGAATATGAAGAATATGGGTGTGTTGTTTTTGGCTTCAATCATTTCTAAGGTAGCATGTTATCCATAATCTGGGGCAGCCATTCAAAAGATACCACCAAGAATCATATCAAATCACCCTGCCAGGTTTTGATGTGAGTGCAGTGAGCAAATGCAGTTGCTTTATGGAATCCACTCATAAAAACTACATATAGTATAATTCAGCTCTTAAAATAGTAGCATCTTTTCTCAGGTGGAGGTAGAAACAGACACAGACACAACTGTTTTAATGAGAAACAAAGAATACCATAGTCAGAGTATAATGAAATATGTTAATGACTTTGGGGAAGGAAGGGAAAAGATGCTGTCTAGAAAACAACCAGACAAGACAGGCAGGAGCCCCCAGTTGCTTAATGGTCAGTAGAAGAATCTTAGAAAAGATCCACCTTAATTGATCAGACATTTAAAGGTGAAGGTGAGAAGTTTTGTACTTTCAGACTTGCAAGGTTCTGTTAATATAACTTTACAATAAAGTAGACTTAGCTTATCTACTTGTGTTTCTTGTCTGGCTCACCTGGGACAACTGACACAGAGAAAGAGAGGCAGGGAAAAAAAACCTAATTTAATTCACAGAGAAGAAAAAGACAGGAAATTGTAGGAAAGGTATTTTGACACAGCACTAAATAGAATATCCAGATCTAGGACTAGATTAGACAGGCTTTTAAAGCACTCTGTCTTTTCATTTCCTGACATAGCAATACAAATATTATTTGTACTGTTATTATTTGCTACTATACATAGCAAGGACATCAAGTAATATTTCTCGTAGGAATCTGCCTCATTTTACAAAATTATTCTCTGCTGATTCATCAAGTAAAGTTCTGGCCAATTAGAGTCCTATCTGAGCTGAATAACAGCACAATCCCAAGTATATTTATTCAGAGGTTGTTTGATGCAGCTTGCTGATCCTGACTCCCAAGTAAAATTGGAGATCAAGGTACAGTATGCTATTGTTAAAGTTTATTGGACTAAGCTTCCCCTTCTCTATTGTATTTCTGGAAAACTTTATAGATCTCAATTTTTCAGCAGGCCCCGTTGCTTCATCTATATTTCATGGCACATAACCATTTTTGTTGTTTCCTCAAAATGAGTCTTAGGTACTTTCTTGTTACTTGCTTGATTTATCTTGCCTTGTTTTAAAATTCATTGAAAGATACTGTTGCATTTGAGATGGTTTATAAGATGGATGGATGGATAGATAGGTACACAATAAAAATTCTTTAAAAGTCAAGTTGAGAGGTCACCAGCTCCAAACCTTGAAGGTGAGACTGTTTTGATGTCCCAAAGGAAGGTCTAAGGGTGTCCCAAAGGTGATTTTTCAAGAAGCAACTGGACTTCCTTTGTTTTTTCCTGACAGCATTTCACTTCTCATCAAAGAAGCTTCTTCAGTTCTGACTGCAGAACAATCAGAAATGAAACATCTTCAAAGAAAAACAAAGAAAGTCCAGTTGTCACTTGGGATAACCATGATCTGGATGACCGAGAATCTCCTTAGAAGGTATAAGAATGTCACTTGATTCCCACTTGAAAAGGAGATCTCGGTGTTAGAAGCAGGTGATAAAATCAGAAAGGAGGCAATAGGAATAGTTGAGATTTACCGTGCATCCTGAAACCTAAAAATAAAGGATAAAATCTGAGTCTCAGAGCTGAGGGTATTCATCTGTAATTCTTGGCAAACATGTACACAACAGGGCTGCATAGCCTGTGAATCTTAAAAGCAACAACAACCATCAGTTGTATCTGTCACCTAAAGTGACCCATTTTCACATTTCTATTTGTACCACCTTGGAAAAATCTTTTGGTTTATTTTGCTCTCTCCCAATTTCAGAGGAAACATTGTAATTCAGTAGCTATATATCAGACATATATTATGTCTGATTTACAGATATATAAATCTTCATGGTAAAAAACATATTCTTGCTTCTTTTCCTTTCAAGGACATGAAACATTGTAGATGAAATTGAACAGGGGTAATAATGGAGTAGAGACACATCTTCCTTTGGATGTCACGTCTGCGGGGTCCAATTTAATCTTTCCTTGATGGTAGCACTTCATTGGGACTCTATTGGGATCAAATTTTATAGGAGAAGCTCCTGTCACTGTGGATGAAAGATAATTTCAGAATATGATATGGGATAAAATGATCAATCCAGAACCATGCCATGCCCATTTCACTTAGAAACAAAGCCTCACCAGTGGAGAAATATTGCTAGCTTCCAAATGAAAATTCCTCTGAAAGCCTAGGCATTCTTGCATATAAAGCCTTCTCATTAATGCTTCTTTAAAAAAAAAAAACTCTCGCTGATTCACATATGATGCACATATATATTTATTTTGATTTGCTTGAACCAACTTGGATCAATTACCTCCAAGTATTAATATATATATAAATAAGACAAAAATAATTTTCAGGACCAGAAACAATGGTTGGAAACAGTGGTGGTATTCAACCGGTTTGCATTGGTTCAGAAGAACCATAGCAACAATTTGGCCTGGGTCACCGAATTGGCTGGCCATGCCCCCCAAAATTACTGACCTCCAGCTTTGCTCCATTTCTCCAAAATGCTGCTGCCACTGTGTTGTATGCATTGGCCACACAGGCTCACCTCATTGCCCGCTGCACCACTCCACTCAGACTTGCTTGGGCAAGTCCTTCTGGTGCAGCTGGCTCAATGGGGTGGACCTGCATGGCTGGCGCTTAGAATGTGGCCATGGCGGTGCATTGGAGAAGTGGAGCAAAGCTGGTGGTCAGTAATTTTCACTGCAAGAAGTCTACAGCCGCCACATCTTTTTTGGGGTGCGACTGGAGTCTAGCCACACCATAAAAAACATGCTGCTGCTGCAGGCATCTCATGACAAGGGTGAGGTGTAAGCTGGCAGTGACAACAATGGCTCAACCCTGGCTTGCCTTTCCTGGCAGCCAGCCATGGGAGGAAGGTAAAGTCACAGCCATGGGACAATAAAAGAGGTGGTCATGGGAGAGGAAATGAGGAGATTAAGGGCGGGGCCTCTGAAAGAGGGGAAACAGGGTGACGTGTGTGACTGGTGAAGGGAAAACAGGCAGCATGCAGGATTAAGCCAGGCCTTTGACAAATTAGACCAGGCCCGCCTTGGCAGAAAATAGGTCGATAGGTAGAAATTCCAAAAAAAAATCCTGCCAGGTTCTGTGGCTGTGGTTTGATGGGAGTCATGTGACTGAGTGGGCATGGGCATGAGTGAAATCAAGTTGGACGTGCCCACTCAGTCACATGACCAATCCCCACCAAGCAATGCCACAGAACCAGTAGGGAAAAAATTGAATACCACCACTGGTTGAAAACTAATCAAAGAGAGAAGGAATCTGAAATCAAGGAGAAACTTCTTAACAGTGAGGATAATTAATCAATGAACCACGGTAGTGCAGTGATTAGAGTGCAGTACTGCCGGCTACTTGTGCTGACTACCAGCTGCCTGAAAGTTGGCAGTTGAAATCCCATCAGGCTCAAGGTAGGCTCAGCCTTCCATCCTTCCAAGGTGGGTAAAATGCAGATCCAAATTGTTGGAGGCAATAGACTGATTCTTGTAAATCACTTAGACAGGGCTGTAAAGCACTGTGAAGCAATATATAAGTCTTAAGTACAATTGCTAATGGCACAGCTTGCCTTCAGAAATTGTGGGCACTCCATCACTGGAGGTTTTTAAAAAGAAACTGGACAGTTACTTGTCTGAAATTGTATAGGATTTCCTGCTTGAGAAAGAGGTGGACTAGAAGACCTCCAAGGTCCCTTCCAGTTCTATTCTATTCTGTTCTGTTCTGTTCCGTTCCGTTCCATTCCATTCCATTCCATTCTATTCTACTCTATTCTATTCTATTCCAGTTACGTGTTGTCGAGTCATGTTCAGTTTCTAATGATTGCATGAACAAATTATTTTTTACTCATGGTTCATTGCACAGCCAGCCAGAACTTTAAGTAAGATTTGGGATTTTAATCCACCTATGGAGTCATTCCCAGGGTCCTGGGATAGGCAAATGCTTTAGGATATAAGCTCTTGCAAGTAAAGCTGCCTTTTGCAATTGGCCAATGATGATTTTGTCAATGTTGTTAGTGTTCAAACAGTGCTTCAGTTATTTGAGTGCCTATTTATGTATTTGTATATTATTACAGTTCATCACACAGTCAACCAGATGTTCAGACTGAATTTGGCATTTTTCTACTCCTTATTGAGTCCTTCTGGATTTTTTGATTTTTCAAGCCAGCCTCTTCCTCTGTATCCCCTGCCTTGAAGACCTGGGTCAGCCTCTCACTATGGCTGGTGGTGAGTTTGCACTGCCCAATGAAGCAGAAGGAAAAACAACATCTTTGTTCTCTCCCTGCAGTTTCAAGGCCCAAATCAGAGGGTAGAAATGGATGCTAAGAGAATCAGACAATACAAGCAAGGCTTCATCAGCTAAAGTGACTTTTATTGTTACCATGAATAATACAGTGAATAATTTCTGCCTGTTTCTTCAAAATAAAGTGCTTCCATTTTATTCTACTCAGGTGCAGGTGTGCTTTCTAATAATATCCTAAAAAATGTTATAGAAATTGTTTGTAATTCTATTCTGACTGATAGTCTTAAAGGAGTACTAAGTAACGTAACACCTAAGTTGCTTAACTTAATCATTTAGAGGTTCTTTTGTTATCTTAGAATAGCTCAGCTTTCACAGTCAGTTTACCACTATACCACCTATGGGCAAAATTATTTTCCTCTTCTCTAAACTCTTGGAAAGGCCACCTTCCGGAGCTCTATTGATACTGCCAAATCAGTCCCACCATCTTTGTCTGAAAGGGTATAGCATTTTATGCCTAAACAATGGGCTGTACTAGAAGACCTCCAAGGCCCCTTTGAAGTCTGTTATTCTGTTATCTTCCTCTTTTTTTATTCAGGATATTTGGTCATCCTGTTCCTCAAATGGGGAAGGAAGGAAGGAAGGAAGGAAGGAGGGAGGGAGGGAGGGAGAGAGAAAGGGAAGGAGGGAGGGAAGAAAGGAAGGAGGGAGGGAGGGAAGGAAGGAAGGAAGGAAAGAAAGGAAGGAAGGAGGGAGGGAAGGAGGGAAGGAAGGAAGACAACAGCTCAGAGAACAAAACTTCTAGAATTCTTGCAGACCCCTTTATCACTGATGTCATAATAAAAATCTTCAGAGGATGCAACGTGTTTTATGCTTATCTAGTTTTTTGTTGGCTAATGGACTGTTGAGGGACTTAATAGCATGTTAACTTTTTGCTTTTCTACTATACAGAAAAGAGGGAAGCCAACATCTTTGTACAATCTAGCAGTGCTTTCTTAAATAATCTTCTACAGCATCCCTTATTTTCTCCAAAGTTTACATTTCAGCCCTCACAGCTAAATCTGATACAGAGTTCATCTGGAATGTTCATACAAGCTCTCGGGAGACTATCCTTCTCACCGTAACACTAGCAAACTGATCATGTAAAAAGAAAAGAAACACAACTCATCTTTACAAATGTCTTCCCACCTCACCAACACACACACACACACACACACACATTCTCTTCCTTGCAAGGCACTTCAATTGTGAACAAAATATGAAAAGGCCTGGGGGAAATTTTGGCTGACAAGCATGATCAGGGAATGTGGAAAAAGAAACAAGTGTTTTTGAACACATTTCCAGTTGGCCTTGTTTGAAGTCTTTCTCCCCCTTCCCCTTCCTTTCATATTTCTTTTTGTGTTTGAGCAGTCCATATTCTAATGGTTTGAAGGAAGATAAAAGCAACCCATGTTCTACCCTTAACTTTAATGAGAATAAGAAGTGCTTCATGTACATTATGAGCCCTGCTTAGGTTGAATGATCCTTCACCCAAATATCTAAGTGATATTTGTCTCTACAATTGTTCACATACAGGTTTTCTGCATGAATCAACAATCCAGCAGAAAAGGTTTCTTTCATGTCCTTGAGCTGCAAAATCAGCTGGGGAGGAAAGTTCCTGGTGATGTCAAGAAGGTCAGGTCCTATTCTCATTATTTCAAAGAAGAGATCATGAAATAATTGATTCTTTCCTCATACAACATGATCTCAAGCTCTTTGGGCCAGGGATGCAAAATTCTTAGAGAAAAGGATAGTATTGATCCAATTTATATTTTAATCCAAAATTACTTAAAGCGCATTGGGCACAATTCTGTAATTTCCCTCTTGATGAAGTTTTTTAAGTTTGGCTTTGTTGTTCACAAAGTATATTAGAGCATAGAATAATAGAGTTGGAAGGGATCTCAGAGTATTTCTACTCCAACCCTACTCAAGCAAGAGACTCCATACTATTTCAGACAAATGGCTGTCAAATCTCTTTTTGAAAGCCTCCAGTGATGGAGCACCCACAACCTCTGAAAACAAGTTGTTCCAAGTTATTTAATTGCTTTCACTATTAGGAAATTTTTCCTTAATTCCAGATTGCTTCTGTCCTTGCTTAGTTTCCAACCATTGTTTTTTGTCTTGACTATTGGTGCTTTACAAATAGTTATAGGACTTTCCTTCCAACAATGTACATTTTTTCCACAGGATGATTAAATGCTTACAAATACAGAGACATTCATGCAAAGGGAACATAAAGTTTACTAAAGGAAGAAAACCACCTGAAATTGCTACCGATGTTCATGTGGAGTAAAAATAGACCATTCACTGAATTGAAAATGAGGTAGAATTGACTTGGAAAAATTAGAAATTGTATTCACTAATTTTCAACTGATTTTCCCATTTTTGGCAGAAATGCACATTTTCCTACCCTTAGGAAGAAATAAATTCTGCTTAAAAACATTAAAATGGTATCCCTGGATAATTACAATTAATTTTTTAAGAAAAGATGGGCTATTTACCCAGTCATCAAATAGATTATTTTTCATGTAACATTTTTTTCTTGTTTTTCAAGAGATAGGTAGGAACAATGGATTATACACATTCCAAGAAGCTTCACCTAAAGCCCCTGTCCCACTGCACTAACGGATGCAAAGAGGATGTAAAACGTTAAAAAAAGCCTGCCATCCATTGGAAAATGCTATGCATCCGTTGTGTACTCACTGCATACGTGTTCCATACGCTCTATCCATCGAGAATCCGTCCACTGCGATTTCATCCGCACAAGAAGTTTTAAGCTGCACAAAACTTTGTGAACGGATGAACTTTCCGCCGTGTACGATGTAAATCCACGACATATGAGCAACAAACGTTCTATGTCTGTTTATCATCCATTAAACATCTGCTGTATCCTCTCTGCATCCTCTGGGCATCCTCGCAACTCCCATCCACTGCAGCTGAAAACGGAAAGAGGGAGGAAACAAAAGGTACATGGAACATCTACACAGCATTAGTAGCACGGAAATAGAAAGGATGCACAGTGAACGGTTTGCATCCGATATACATCCGCTAGGCTTCCTATAAACATCCGTTTAACATCCCCGCTACATACTACCCCCGTCCGTTCTTTTCCGTTCTTTTCCATTCTGTTTATGCAAATTTTCACCACTTTTTGGAGTGGATGACAAAGGATGGAGCCAAAATTTTGCTCATCCGCTGTGTCCTTTTTGCATACATTTTGTGTCCGTCGGCCAGTGGGACTTAGCCTTAACAGAAGAGAAGGAGAAGCTTTTTCTGCTTTTGCTTGTCACCCATCCATCCATCTGATTTAGGCAGTGTCCATCCCTTTCTACCTACTGGAGTAATCCCCAAGCGACCACTTCATTTGTCCCAATCATAAAGATACAACAAAACCTTTCTTCCAAATTTTGCTTTTGGAAAAGAATAGAAGAGAGTTCAAGAAACTCTGAATAGCAATGGGACCACCTGCTTAGATTTCAGATTGCAAGATTCTCCCTCCTGCCTGCCTAGCCAGACAAAAGTAAGCCTTGGGAAGGAGGCAGCAGATGTCACTAGACTCCATCTTTTGTTTCTCATTGGAAGGGAGAAAAACAGAAATATCTCTCCTGCCAGGATTTCCCCAGAGAGTCATACAGAATCTCTGGAGAGGGCAGAGAAGACAGAATGCCTGCTCTCTGGGTAAGATAAATCAAAGCTTATTATTTGGGGGAGGGGGAGGGAGAGAGCTGGCAGCACAAGTTCAAAATGTATTTATCTCCTCAAAAAACTTGGAGACATTTCAGCAATTCTGCCCACATAAAGCCAGTTTTCCCACACTGCCCAAAGGGAGAAACCCAAGGGAATGAATGGGGGATATGATCCTGAATATCTTCCTCTTCCTTAAGGCCTGGTCCCACTGGCCGACGGACGCAAAACATATGCATAAAGGACACAGCGGACGAGCAAAATTTCAGGGATGGCTCCATCCGTTGTCATCTGCTCCAAAAAGTGGCAAAAATTTGCATAAACAGAATGGAAAAGAATGGACGTGGGTAGGATGCAGTGGGGATGTTAAATGGATGTTCATAGGAAGCCTAGTAGATGAAAGGGGATGGAAGGGGATGACACCTCCGAAGGGGTTCCGGGGGATAATTTCGAAGTGGACGCATAGCGGATGAAGCGGATGCATCATATACACCTAAAGGAAAGAAAGGGGATGCCGCGCAGATGTATATCGGATGCAAACCATTCACTGCGCATCCTTTCTATTTNACGTTTAATGGATGATAAACGGACATAGAACATTTGTTGCTCGTCTGTCGCAGATTTACATCGTACACAGCAGAAAGTTCATCCGTTCACAAAGTTTTGTGCAGCTGAAAAACTTCTTGTGTGGATGAAATCGCAGTGGACGGATGCTCGATGGATAGAGCGTATGGAACCCGTATGCAATGACTGCACAACGGATGCATAGCATTTTCCAATGGATGGCAAGCTTTTTTTAATGTTTTACATCCTCTTTGCATCCGTTAGTGCAGTGGGACAGGGCCTTTACATATTTTTCCAAAGATCTGCTGGTTTCTTTATATAACTGCACTATATTTTATTACAGAAATAGCCTAATTGTTTCAATCATTCTTTCTCATTTCCCCAATGCAGAATTTCCTCCCCTCTCTGAACTCTGAGCAGAAGCTATTCAGCCAACTGACATGACATGGCTATGTGGACTCTTAACTGCATAGTAGAATGAATAGGCTTTCAGTAGTTGATAAGTTTCTGCCAACATGGAGACTTTTTTTCTGAATACCATGGTTTAATTACAGTCCCTTTTTCCTGGCTTTCCCATGATGGAATGGAGATTTAGCCTTATGCCTCTCAACCTTAGTCAATCAGGTAACTGCTGGTGGTTGATGTAACCTAAGATATCTCCCCCCAAACATTCTTGCTTTGAGAAGCTCTAGTTTTCCAGATATCTTCCCCAACTCATGCCTTGGTTGTCATCATGACTTTATGCCTTATCCAGAGACATTATACTCTTGGACAAGACCTTCCAACTGTCCAGAGAGAGTCTGCTAAAATGTCAAATGTATAACAGATGCAGATAATTCCAGCAGCAGAACTTGTTCTTGTGGTTGAGATTCTTTGTCATAACAACAAGTGATTTAGTCTTGAGCTTTGCATCAATCTCTTCATGTGGAACTTTGAATCCAGCATTGTGCGGGGAATATTTCCTCATCTACCTTTTTTTCATAACACTTTGATGGGATCATCCTCTCTTGGGTGGTGTCATGCCTCCCTCAGAACCTGGTTCAGAGGAGAAGGAGGAGGAGTTGGAACTGGGACTGTATGACAGGCTCCTCAGGCATTTGGGGAGGTGGTCAATTGGATAGAGAGCTGCCTGCCTGGACAGAAACAGGGAAGGATAAGTGGCTGACCAGCAGTGGTGCTGATAGGCAGCCAATCTCCTCTGATGAGGAAGAGCTGCCACTCTGCTTGATTCAAGGACAAGGAGAGTGGACCATGGGCAAGCCCAGAGAAGGGCTGCAAGGCTACTCAGGAAGAGGTCACTTCACCCCTCCCTCATAAGGAACACTTGGAGTGGAGTGAATTAAGGAGAAGCTGTGGGGAGTTTTTGCCAGGAACAATTGTTTGATTTGGCTTACACTCCCCTGGCTTTGACTCATGTCTGTTGCTGTTTGCCTTGGAAGATTGCTCTTCGCCTTTTGTCTTGGATCTAGCCCTTGTTTTGTGGTCTGTGTTTGGGCTTTTCTTTGCGGTGTCTTTGGAATTGCTTCTTGTCTGGGTACCTGTTGCTTGTCCTGAGGACTCCTCTTGTCTTATGCCTGGACCCTGCCTATTGGATTGGACTTGGAATCCTGGATCTTGCCCTGTGAACATGCTCCTACTTGGTGGATTTTATCTGTACTACTGGGACTGTATTTGGGAGACTGAGGATAGCTGCCTTCAGGGTAGTGTGGGGGTGGAGCCTTACCGGTCATTAGGGGGCTGTTTGTTGGAACATTTGTTGAAAGAAATAAAGGACCCTCTAGAGGACTGCCTTGCCTTGACCACCTGGGCAGGGGTGCGATTGAACCAGTGTAACAACTGTGTCAGATATGTGTATCTGCCATTCTTTAATGGAAGAAGAAGGAAGGGGAGTTGGTACAAACCAGTTCAGTGAGTGTGCACTTCACATGCTCCGCTTTTAGAAAAACTCTAATGCTTACTTGCTACAGCAGCCCCTGTGAAGAAAGCAGCTGAGGCATGGCAAACGAATCAGCTGTGTTCTAAAACAATGAAGTAAAGCACAGGAAAGAGCAGGGCTGGGTGGGCAGGGCCAAATGCTCACTGGAACTACTGGTTCACCCAAACAGGTCTGAACTGGTTGAATCCCACCCCTGCATCTGGGTCATAACAGGTGAATTCCCTCTGGTGTCATCTTTCTGCAGGCAGAAATCCCCTGAGTTTGATAGACAACTTCCTGTCTGAATAGCCTCTCAGTGTCCACAAGAAAGAAAAACTTAATCATGAAGGGGACCATACCTATATAATCACTTGCTAATTGCTCTGGACCTGAGTTTCTTATCTCATACAGGAAGAGATAACTCTACAGAAGAGATGGGTTTTCTTGTGGCTTACTAAGAAGTAAGCAGAGAGTGCTGCTTTTGGTGTTTCTGTGGGTTTGACACTTATTTTTTGTAAACAAATTTCTATAACCAGGGAATTATATACTCCCTGGATTGTATACAATCCAAACTTTACTTTATACTGCAACTTCCCTGCCCATTGCGAGATAAACAATGGTGTTTATTTTAAAATGAAACGTATCTTTACAACAGACTAATACATAAAACAGCCATTTATAAGGTTTGGATATTTTTTTTTGTAATGTAAATTTTGGTCAAGACAGAATGTTTCAGACTGCATAGTGAAGGATCAGAAAAGCTCACATTAATTTGAAAGTGGGGATGTCATTGGAAAAAATACTTTTTGGTCCCAGCACCATCCCCTCCAAGACAGTTTTAGATGACTGAGAAGCACAAAAGACAACATTTAACATCCAAAATCATTTCAAATAGGTTCACCCTTCTTTTCTTTTCATAGTTGTTTTATGTATCAGGCTGTTTTAAAGATATGTTTCATTTAATAATAAACTAAATACCTAAGGTGAAGCTTGTGTAAAGAATACAAATTAGGGAATGGTGGCTCCATCTGGATGACATCCAGAATGCCCAGTTTGGAACTGGGGTTTATGCTAAGCTAGTGCCAACTCTAATCAATAGGCTTAGAAACCAGATATATGAAATGGTTAGTTTTAGTTTGCATTGCTTTTATCTATCCAAAATAGCATCAGCATGGTAAAACAAAGAATAAAAGGTAGCAGAGAAGAGAAATATTAGCTTCACAAATAAACATTTAAACAAGGGGCTTAAATTAGAAAATTAAGTCCAGTCTGTACTATAGACTTCAGCGGTATTGCTCAATAACTTCATTTGTATCAGACCCCTTTTCTAAATACATTATATTCTTAATTATATTCCTTTCTATATAATTTGTACACACACTATTTTATTAGCGGAAATGAAAAGTTTCTGGAATCTTAATCCATTTGAATGTTACAGTAAAATAAAATCATTGCAAGTAAATGAAAGTTCATGCTGCTTCTGCTGGATCCATATTTTATTATTATTAAACATTCTCTAGGGTGCCTTTAAGGATAGCAACCTTTTCAAAGTGTCTTGTAGCAATCAATAAAAATACCAATAACATGAAATTCAAGAATATAATCAGAAACTGTAGGAGATAGTAGTGAAGGAATCAGTCTCATACATATAACAAGTACAACTCAAAGCTACAGTTCATTTGGCTCCGAAAAAAAGTGTACCAGAGTCATCTTTCTCACTTCCACAACATCATCAGAGTGTCAAGATGCTTTTCATATCAGGTTCTGAGTCTGCTTGCATCTGAATAGTTTTATTTTGCTCCCTTGGATATAGAGATCCAAGGGAGCCCATTGGCCAAGGGTCAAGTCCTCCCCTCATTTGTTAGCGACCTAATGTGCGATCCAAAGGTGCTTTTTCAAGAGGCAACTGGACTTTGTTTTTTCTTTGAAGACATTTCATTTCTCATCCAAAAAGCTTTTTCAGTTCAGACAGGATGGAGGGGAATGGAAGGATTTATCCTCCTTGCAGACAACTGGTCATTTGCATCCTTTTAGAGGGTCGTTGAGGCCACTTGGAGGTTTATCTGTGTCCTCAGAGTCACCTGAGTGGTGCTCCTGGTTCCTGTAGCCTGCATTTTTTTTCTCTCTAGAAATCCATTTCTATTCCCACACCATTCAAAGGGTCATCATCCCAAATAGTATAGCTGGAAGTCTGTGGAGATTCTTAGTCATCCAGGTCATGCTTGTCCCAATGGTGATTTTTCAGGAGGCAACTGGACTTTCTGTTTTTTCTTTGAAGATGTTTCACTTCTCATCCAAGAAGCTTCTTCAGGATAGACAGGATAGTGGGGAATGGAAGGATTTATACTCCTTGCTGACAGCTGGTCATTTGTATCCTTTTAGAGGGCCATTCATGCAACAGCTGCCATAAATAGAATCACAAACCACTGGAAGGAATAACTATGAACTTGGGGAACACTGGAGATGGTAGCCAGATGGAAGTGCTGTAAGAGGAAACCAGTGGCCTTAATCCTGTCCATTTTGAGTTCAGACCCAGATTAGGAACAGAATGTCTTATAGTCAAGAGATCTATACATGCCTGGGACCACAAGCCAATTTCCCTTAGGTAAGCAAGATGCAGCAAAGGCAGATGGTAAAATGGAAGCTAACATGATAAAGCTGTCATGAAACATCTTGAACAAAAAGCAGCTTCCGGATTCTTTGGGTAAAGGTTAAAGACACAGAGTAGGAAAGATGAGATGGTTGTAGGGCAGTCCAAGTGGAAGCCACCCAGACCAGGATCAAGAAAGCCAGAGTTTTTTTTTTTAAAAAAAAGAGTTTAGAGGGACACCTGAAAGAAGCAGTGAATTTGTCTACATCAGGATGCATGGGTGTCTAATGCTTATGTGCTGATTGAATGACAGCTGGCAGTCCAGTTCCTTCCATCTTTACTCTCAGACATTCAGAATGCCTTATCTCCTGGCACCTTCACTTCCCTTGTCTTTGGGGCCAGCTCTTCATCTCTACCTGTTTTTCCTTTGGGATAGGAGATAGAACACGGGGCTGAGATTCCTCAGTCTCTCCTAAGTTTATCCTGATGCCTCAGGGGCCTTGGCTGCACGGAGGGACAAGGGGAACCAATGGGGCTATTGTAAGTTCAACCACATCACTTGCCTCAATATCAGAATGCTCATAGTAAAGGCTAAATCTGTCCCACTATGTCATAATGAATATTTCACCATGTTCATGATACTGAGTTGTGTTCTGGGTGCCTGTGCTTGACTGTGTTCATAGATGATTGGACCAGCAAAGTGACAGGGAAAAATGTGACCCTCTTGATAATTCTGAATTGTTCTGAAATTTTTATTTTAATTTCAGAGCACAATTACCTAGTGGGGTGCTTGAAGGAGCTACAATCATGATTCTCTTTGGTTTGCAGCAGTGTTCTGTTTACCATTTGGCTGGACTCTTTGGGAATTGTCCAGGGTCCTGCAAATTTCCATCTTGTTTCCCATGTTCTTTATAATCCATATGGGAAGGACAATGTGAAGGTTTAGAGCAAGTTTCTTCTTTATGCAAATTCAGGAATGAATATCTCAAGATCTTCCAATAGGTGGACATGAATTTAGATAGAACTTTCCCCGCCTCACTGATTTTGCTTTGGCATCATTTTGGAGATGTTTTGGCACAGCTTCTTTGGGCAGGTTTTGAGAAAGTGACAAGAACAGAAGAAATGAACTCTAAAATGGGAGAAAGTCCTTTTTAGATTTGATTTAGGAAAAGAAATCAGTAATCACAAATGCTGTATTTTTCAGACAAATGTAAGAAAATATCAGTACCCCAAATGTGCATTGCAATGTAAAGCTGAGAAGATCTCTTTCATAACCACTGTCCTCTCTGTAGGTATGATGTTAAGGCCCTGTCACACTGCCCAACAGATGCAAAACGTTTGTAAAAAGGACACAGCGGACAAGAAAAATGTTCCA
>BHFT01021944.1:0-46544 GCA_004320025.1 Laticauda laticaudata
GGGAAACCGAATAAGAAAAGGTTCAGAATTGCATGCGGGAAAAATAGAAGTCTGCAATAAATATTTTATTAAGCAATCTTGTAGGGCCCAATTATTAAATTATTTTATTATCAAACTAGTTTGACCCACCCCAACAAGTTTTCCCTGTTCTTCCATTACTTTAACTTCAAGGCCTGTCATCACTGGCCGACGGATGCAAAACCCGTTTGTAAAAAGACACAGCGGATGAGAAAAATTGTTCCATCGTTGTTATCTGCTCTCAAAAGGGGCAAAATTTGCATAACCAGAACGGATAACACGGAAAGGAGAATGGATGGGGGTGAGACGCAGGGCAGATGGAAAGCAGATGCTCACGGAAGCCTAGCGGAGGAAGCGGATGAGAGCAGATGGCACATCCGCAAGGCTTCTGAGGGACCACAGCAGCGGACGCGGAACGGTACGAGATGCAGAGCGGACACTGAGCGTAATGAAGCAGATGCACAGCGGATGCCGAGTGGGAATGAAGCAAGATGCAGACTGGAAGCCTAGCGGAAGCCTAGCGGATGCCCGAGCATTTCAATGCGCGATGCGGGGAGGATGCATTGCGTCAGCCCCGTGGATATAAAGGCGTAGGCAGCTCTCAAGCAGGTCACCATTCAGAGAAAGGACCTGCTTCCTGACACATCGACTGCCTTGCCAGCCGGCCTGCCTGGCATTGGCCTGCCCTGCCTGGCATGCCTGCCAGGCCTCCCCTGCCAAGCCTTTGCTGTCTGCCTGCTGCCAGCCTGCCTGCCAGCCTTGCCAGCCTGCCTTCAGCCTTGCTCCAAGCCTGCCTGCAAGCCTTGCTGCTGCCTGCCTGTCAGCCTTCCTGCCAGCCTGCCTTGCCAGCCTCCCTGCCAGCCTTGCTGCTGCCAGCCTGCCTGCCAGCCTTGGTGGCCTGCCTGCCTGCCTGTCAGCCTTCCTTGCCAGGCCTGCTGCCAGCCAGCCTTTGCTGCCAGCTAGCAAAACCCCACAACCATGGGGAGAAGAGGAAGCCTCAGCCATCTGCTGCCAGCCCTGGCAAGAGGGACAGGGCCACCTCCCGCCCCCTTGGTCCTCACTCTGGCTTTCTTGCTGGGGCTTCGCTAGCACGGCGCCTCTTCTGGGCTGGGGCTGTCTGCTGCTCTGCTTCGGAGAGCTGATGATTGCTGCTTGTGCGTGGGTTGCTTCTGCTCGTGCTTTACTTTGCTGATGCTGCTTCTGGCGGAGGTGCTTCTGCTCATGCTTACTCTGCTGAGGCTGCCTTCTGGCTGGTGGTGCTTCTGCTGGTGTTTACTCTGCTGATGCTGCTTCTGGGAGGAGCTTGATTGATGCTGCTTTCTGGCGTGGTGGTTCTGCTGGTGCTTACTCTGCTGAGCTGCTCCTTTCCTGCTTGGTCCTGAGCTCATCCTGCTCGTTTCCTGCTCATCCTGCTCATCTCCTTGGTCTTGCTCGTCCTGTTGGTCCTTGCTCATGCTCCTGGTCTTGCCGTCCTGCTGCTTCCTGCTCGTGCTCCGGTCCGGCTCGTGCTCCTGGTCCTGCTCGTGCTCCTGGTCCTGCTCGTGCTCCCTGTGCTGCTGTCCTGCTGGGCTACACTTGGAGGTGCTCCTCAGCTGGTGGAAGCCACCCCATGCACACCTGGTACGGGAAGCTGCACCTCAAGAAACTGGCCAGGCGCGGTCAAGCTGACGGACAGAGGACCTATGTGTGGCCAAGTTGCCAGCTTCCTGGAGGTGAGATTCCGCACCAAGAAGCAGCCCCTCTCTAACCCTCTCTCTCAGGCAGCCTGCTGAGAGCCAGGTCTCTTCCAGCCGAGAGCAGCTCCTGTCTCCAGGCAGGTGTTCTGTTGGAGCGTGCCACGATGGAAACCCACGGACAGCTGTTTGTAACCGTGCGGAGAGCATGGAGGACTCCCTGGCACAGGGGAGAAAGGGAGGACGACACTTCCACCACAGTCCTACCGCATCCACCCCCAGCTCCACCTCCACAGAAAGGCGAGAGAGCAGACGGAGGGGGCAGAGCCACACTGTCCTGCTGGAGATAAGAAACACCATCAGAAGCACATAGATATTCAATCTTCAGCTGGTCCACAACTGACTCCTCAATTCCTCCAGTCGCCAAGCCCTTCCCACCTATTGGTCAACCAGATTCCTCCACGGACATGCGGAACCCAGTACAGGTGGTGAGGACCGGATCACCGAGCTTGCTTCACAACCCTCCAGATCCCAGAGGAAACCTGCCTCCCACCCAGTCCAGGCTGCTCCTCCACCCCAGGTTGATGTCCCTGCCACTTCCAAGGCTTTCCACAAGGCCCTCCACCTGCCAGGGCTATGGCTACCAGAGAGGTCCAGCAGCACAGGCAGCAGCCCTTCCCAGTCCAGCACAGATCATCGGATTTGCCACCGGTTGCCACCAGGTCCACTGATGCCACCAATGTTACCCACGCACTGATGCCCGATGCCAACCCATGCCACCCATTTGCCACCCACAGCCGTCCTCAACAGCTTTTGCAGACAGACAGCCCCACTACACTGCTTCCTCCACCCCAGCCAAGCCCAGCCTCAGTACATCTGGTCATCGGTATGGGGCTGACAACCCCTTGGCATGGGAAGGAGCTCTCAACATCACGGGGCTGAGCCAGGCTGTCATGAGACCTTCCTCACACCCACTGATTGTCCCGCTCAGGGGCCAGGCACCGGCCGCCAGTTGGTGCCTTCAGGACCAGCCCCTTCCAAGCAGAACCACCTTCCACGAGCACCTGGACCCTTCCACCCCTGAGACTGGCACACTGCTGAGTGGACAGAGAAGAGTGCCAAAGGGGGAAAGGGAACTGGGGGTGGGGGCTACCTGTAGACTTATTGGACACTTGACTTGGGTCATTTTTTCTTTACAGCTTGTATAACAAAGATTAATCCTTTGCTTTCACACAACTTGCTTCATTTATTTTTGTCAATAAAGTCTTGGTGAACTTGTAGAAATGGTTTTAAGCCTTTGATCTTGTGATGGGTAATAGTGTGGGAATGGCAGAGATACCTTGGGATGTTAAGATATCTGTGGATGGACAGGATTACCTTTGGGATGGTTGAAATATTCTGTTGGATGGGTTAAGATAGCGTGGGATGGGCAGGGATAACCTGTTTGTGAGATGGACAAGGGATACCTTTGGAAATGGGTAAATAGCTGTGGATAGATAAAACCGTCCAGTGCAAGCATATGGGACTGTATGGTCCACTTCTCCCAGGTTGGCCACACCTTTGGCCCTTATATCAACAACAATTTATTCATGATTCAACACATGTCAACACAAACACAACTTTTTATTAAATGCCCTGTCACTGTAGGCCCACAACAATATACATGGCCCAATTCATCCAGTGTGCATGCAGACAGGGGGCTGAAGCGAAGCACCCATAATCATCTATCATCCTGTCTTGGCCACTCCACTGCTCCGCCTGGGAAGTTCACCAGTGTTTCAGGAGGTTTGCGCAGCTGCTTCCCTTCACGGAGCTCTGTTGGGGCGCTGCCTGCACATCCTACAGTGGTCTCATCAGGTTTTGGCCCTTGCCTGCACAATTCCCAGGCTCCATGTCCCCATTGCCTTGTTTGAGGCGTCCACAGCCTGTTCTTGCCATGGACCTAGGGTAGCGGGTGCGCATGAGATTGTGATCAGATTGCACAAGCTTCGCGTGTCTCTCTCAGCGGTCTGCTGGGCAAGATGCTCTGCATGGTGGTGAGAAGTACCTGTGACCTGATTGGCCAGGATGCCAAAGGGCATTCTTCCACCACCCGCCTGCCCTGGACAGCCTGTAGTTGAAGATCCTTTCTTTCACGGGTGAGTGTGATCTGAAGTGTAGGGCTCATGAGGTAGGTTGTGAGGAGAAGGCTGTCAGCCCCCACAATGAAGTAGGGCACATCTTGCGTGTCATTGGGCAGGTCTGGATCTGGAAAGTCGGATGAGGTTGCGTTGCAGCCCCCTCCTTGAGTCACTGGCATTGTATACCTGCGGCATCTTGAAAACTGACCTGTGCCTAAGCATCGATGTACATGAACTTGTAGTCAGCTATCAACCATGGTGAAGAGGACAATGCTGAAGAAGCCCTTGGTAGTTTAAATAGTGGGACCTGACTTGTGGCACTGTTGCAGGGGCCACGGTGCTTGCCATCTTTATGGCTCCAAACGGTTGGTGGGAAGTCCACCCTTGATACCACTGCTCTGCAACTTTCTTCCATCTTCTTCGATGGAGGGGCCACTGGAAGAGCTCCTCCAGGTATTCTTCGATGATGGCCTGCCCACTTTCTCTGACCACCAATGCTGATGGTGTTGTGTGGCCACTCAGCCATACTGCGATGCTCCTGCTTACGTGGTTCCCTTTGAGGCCAGGGGTGCAGAGTCAGTGCACCTTGAGCCCAGCCAGGCTGGGCCAGAAGTTTGGTGCTCTGCTTGGTCAAAACCTGGGTGTCAGCCGCTGCACAACGTTCGGCAACATGGCTGGGAGGCACTCACTCATTGAATGTTCTGGAATCACGAGGGTCTTCGTTCCTCAGCTCCACCATCAGCTTGTTGTACAGTCGACTCTGCCCTTCTGTCCCGATCCATCTTCGGACCCAGACGCTTCTTGGCCGCCTCCTTCTTCCCGTAGTAGAGTAAAACAGCCTTGTAGATGGCTTCGCACGTTGCAGAACGATGGCTACCAAAGGACTGTGGTACAATCAATGTGACATGACTGGATGCTTGGTGGAATGAGGAAGAGCAAGATCAAGGCTGCAGAGGTCTGCACAGCAGGCTGCTGGTCTGAAAGTGAGATTCCAAGTGAGTTGCTCCCCCTTTTTATTTGGCAATATAGGTTTTCCATTATGTGTCCTTTTGCATCCTCTGGACTCTTAGAAATCCTTAATATTCTGAATAGGTCCCCTTGCGAACGTTTTTCCATTTTTAAGCCTTTACTTTGGCAAGCTGCATCCGCTTTCATCCTTTCTCCGTCCATGCTTACTATATGTGCTTGTGCATCCGTTCCGCTCCTCCCCTTGTGTCCGTTTACCGCTGGAGCCGGATGTGAGTGCACAGATGAGCAGCGGAGCCTCCGGATGTAGCGGACGCGTAACGGATGCGCGATGATGCAGAACAGATGTTCCCCGTATGCCCTAGCAGATGCAGAATGGATGCGTAGGATACATTTCTGCTCAGGAAAGTTTTAAGGCAGCTCAAAACTTAATGTCAGTCGACGGATGCTGGATGGATAGAGAGGAAGAAAAACGGACGCAGTGAGTACAAAAGGGAAGCATCGCGTTAACCAATGGATGGCAAGTGTTTTTCTCCGTTTTATACCTCTTTCCATCCGTTGGTGCAGTGTGACAATGGCTTAAGATCCCTGTATGTTTGAATTGCCACCACATTTAGAGTTCTTTAAAAAAAAGTGTAGGTGCTACAGGAATGGTAAATCAACCTAATCCCACAAATGCTCCAGTATTTCTTCTAGAGAATGTTGTCATCGATATGTACTAATCAAATCACAATCATGTACATCAACACTGACCTTTCTTCATGCTGCAAATACAGACTGATTGATATCCATCTGTTCAATCCAGCTAGATTTGAACTTCTGAGTTCAATTCACTGAATCCATTTAGTTTGATTTGGATTGTTGAATTCATTCAGAAAAGGGCATTTCCATATATGTGTGGAAGTATCCAACACTTCTGAATTGTCAGATTAGATTATTTGCTTTTCTGATTCAATTGGGAAAGCCAGTTTGATCCAGGCGCTTGAATCAAATCTCTATGCTGATTTTTTTCTGAGCAATCATTTCATTTCATTTTCTTTAGCTATCTTTAAAGGTTGCCACACACCAAATTTCTGAGTACTAGGAAATATTCCTAATTTTAATTTAACTGCTTTATAGCACTCCTTTTGTATTTGCAGAAATGTTTGAAAAGTCATGAGAGATGTACATTGGCAAATATATACACTGCGACAATAGAGGGAGGATATTCTGACAGACTTGAAACATCCAAAGGATTGTTATTAAAATTTATTTTCTAGTACCTTAAAGAGCAGGCCCACAACAAGTAGATTAAAATTATAAGGAAGTAGGTCCAGGCTAGTCAGTGGATGAAATTTCCTGACTATATAAGTTGTCAGCCCATGAAACAGCCTGCCACATAAGTTCTTTTATTTTAGTACAAAGGCAGGATGTCCATTCATTAGAGATACTGTAGAAGATCATGCACTAAGCAAGAAGTCAATTAGATGATCTTTAAGTCTCTTCCAACTCTATGATCCTCTCTATCTCTTTTTATAATAGTCACTTTTCCATCTTTAGTCCTTTCCCTCAGTTAAATAAGAGTTAAACTGAAAAGAGTGGAGTTGAAGTTACAAGAATTCACATGTCCTTATGTCCTTGGTTTAGTTTGCGAACAAAAAAAGGATAAACATTTAAAGCCAAAAAGCATGTGAGATGGAGCTTTCAGGATTGCCAGTATCTGTAGAAGAAAGCTTCTTAAACATTTGTGGGAATGCCATGCATAGATATCAAGATCTTAAAGAGATCCAGATCAGTGTTCACACTATCTGGGCCACACCAGGCAAACCTGAAGGTCAAAGCAGAAGACAGGCAGCTCTAGAGAATGAGATTTGGCAGAGTGAGGGTGTCACTGACTATTAGGCCAGGAGGTCTTTCACAGAGCCATCTGTTTGTTTTGCTTGGGCATCCCAAGCATGCTATAAAACCCCCACCCATATATTCGGCTGAAGTCCCCATTCACAGCTGCAATCTGTGTTTTTCTATGCTGAGAAGCCAAGCTGGGAGGCATGGTCCAAAGCCAGCTTCTCCATTTGCCAAGCAAAGAGCTATAGACACATGTTCACAAGTCTTTTCCTCCCTCCTGACGCAGAGGTGAACAAGGGGAAAGAACACTGCTTCTGGCAGCTTCAGAGCAGCTGGAATTTGGCTGCCTGCAAAGAGCTGCCACCAGATTGCAGGTGGTGACAGGAGAGTGACAGGCAGGCTTCCCAGCATAGGCATGGGTTTTGCTTCTGTAATGGCACTCTAATTGTCTTGCTGCCTAAGGTGAGAATAAATTCATGCTTTACTGGGAGAGACACTCGAGAGAACAGACTGGGGCTGCCTCTCCATGCTGACACTTCAGCACAAGTACAACCAGCTCATTACAGCCAGTTTTCCAAAGGATATGATGCTGGTCTTCACAGGCAGAAAATTGGGAAAAGGTTTCCTGATAAGGGATTTGTCTGAGAGAATCAAAACCTGTCTTAAGGATCAAAATTCAAACTGTCTTACTGGTTTAAATAAAACACCTATGCAAACACTTCAGTCTATAGCAGGAGTGTCAAACTCAATTTCACTGAGAGCTGCATTAGGTCTGTGATTGACTTCAGGAGGGGAGGGCGGGTGAGTGTGGCCAACTGGGTGGATATGATCAGCTAAATGCCACTCCCCAAACTGTTGCCATGTTTGCTTTTTGCACTGGGTAGACTGGGCCACAGCCTCTCTGGCCTGATGTTTCCTCTTCACATTGAGTAGACAGGGCCAAAGTGATACAGGCTGGCCCCTTACATTTTCCAGGAGAGCCCCATGGGCCAGATCTGACCACATTACAGACTGGATCCAGCCCACGGGCCTTGTGTTTGACATCCTGGTCTATAGGATTATCTATCAGTGCCCCCTCATGGGCAGCACATAGCTTACTTTGACTGATCTCAAAAGATAAGTAGGCTGGAGAAGGAAGAATGCGTATTCTGCATCCATAAACAGACCAAACATTGTTTGGGCTAAAATGACATTCACTCATCTCCCAAAGCTCTAAGCCTATTAAAGATTTCTGTCTTTCAGTCTCCTTATGAGAAACCACTGTCTGGAGTACTTGTAGGCAATCCCAAGTCTTCTCTTTCTCCAGAAAGGAATTGTGAAAAGCCAGTCCACTCACCAGTTCTTCATTCCACTGCAATTGTTCAGGTGTGTTCTCAGCAGAACTGTCTTCAGCTTACCGGAATGAGATGGAGAAATTGTGAATTTTTCCACCACTTCCCATGATCATTCTATGTCAGGGCAGTCCTTCCCATGAATAAATATTAAAGATTTCCCCTCCTGCCTCTAGAATCTAGAATACATCCAACCTAATGTTCTTCTTCCCCAACTACAAAAACTAGTGGGAAAGGGAAATATTAAATGTAAAAGAATGTTTCTTCTGCACAAGGAGAAAAACCATTGAGATTGGCAATTGCAAACAGAAGACCAGTGAATTGATTTATGACAGAAAAAAGTATCAGTAAAATAGTTTCTTAGACAGGAAAAAACTTAATCAAAAGCCATTCCAAATTCCCCACAGCAATCTTGATGTGTGTTTGCCTTTAAAACTATGACATAAATTTAAATGTAGCCCTGATCATATCTAACCATACTTTTAAGAGGAGTTGAGCTGGCTATCTCTCTTAAAGAACATCAGAGGCTTCTAGAACTTTGGAAGTAAGACTTTTAGAGGGCAAGCAGTGGCTGTAAGCCAATCAAGAAATGCAGAGAAGTTGCTATACACAAATTCAGCAATTAACCACAAATCAGGCCAATTGTCCTGTTGATAGGGAAAGTAACAATGCAAAAAATAACCAAGTACAGCATTAGTCCCTTCTGATTACCCGTTTGTGGGTGATGAGATAATGACAAATGATAATGAATAGTCAGCAAGGGGCTGACTATTCTTGTCAGCCCCTTGCTGACTATGACAAGTTCTTGAAGGGGCTTTCAAGAACCTGGATGTAAATTTAAGATCACATGATTAACAGCAGACATTATGCCCCAAAAAATGTAACCTAGAAATGATTTTTGCAATTTCCGATGGTAATCCCTTGAGTAGAATAAAATGAGCCACCTTAGCAAGACAGATCTACTGTCATCTAAACTGTCATGTAACCTTGCAAATTTAAAAGATCAGTAATAAAATCTAGGAAAATCCAGGTGGAGCAGAACAGGGGCAGCAAACTGGTTGGTTTAGCAATGCTGGCCTTGCCCAGCAAAATATACTGTATAATAGAACATCACATGTTGACATCTGCTACTCTCACCCATGGCCACCAGAAGTCTCTGAGTAAAAGATGCAATGTTCTGAATATTCCCCAACTGTAGCTGAAATTCTTATTTTTCCTCTTTGGAGAAATATGAGAAGCATTCTCTGTGATGGCTATTTGTTTTGTGACATGAAGTGTCCTTCTCAGTCATATTGAAGGGTTCAGGGGTTTTTATGGCAAATAGTGAGAGGTCAAATTGAACCCACCCATCCACTAAAACAAATGGTTTTAATCCATAAACATCTATTTCCTGTTCTTAAGATGAGATAAGGTTAACAGAACCCACAAAACGCCCTCTCCCAAAGATGCAGTAGCTATAAAATAAATGCAGTTAGGGCAGAGAGGAAGGATAATTATTTCTGTAGAACACCTAAATGCCAGGAGGAGCAAGGAAACTAGACAACACAATCAATTTAGTGAAACCACCAGCTTGCCATAAATTGTATATCCTACAATAAATTTCACTAGCTTCCCCCAGCACCACCCCAAAGTGAGGCATCCAAGCTTTGGTTTCAGAAAAATAAATCTGGCTATATTTTTATAGGTCATTTCTTTTATGCCTTCAGCAGAATGTAATAGACATTATACAAGAGATACACACATACATACATACATACATACATACATACATACATACATACATACATACATACACATACTATACACAAAACAACATTTTATGGAAAAGACAATCTATTCCTTCCTGCAATAAGCACAAATTGTTTGAAAAGTGTTTGAATAAATTATATCCAAATCAGATTACTTATTGATATCTTTACCCCATTAATTGCCAGACTGTTTCTTTCTCTTATCTGACCTGGTCAAAGACTCAATTAAGTATTGACAATTAATTAACATATATCTAATCTGGCATTTCAGGTAGATGTAGCCTTCACTTAACAGCAATTGGAACCAGGAGCTTTATCATTAAGTGTTGTGGTCACTAAGGAGACCATGATTTGTTTACGACATGACTTCCCATTTGGTTGTTAAGCGTATCATTGCAGTTGTTAAATAAGATATGGTGTTACTGCAACTTGTATTTACTTCCACATTCTCTGTTAACTCTGTTGGAAGCAGATCGTGAAGCGTGCAAATTGTGATCACCTCTGCATGGGAAGCTGCAACGGTTATCAATGCACATCAGACACAAAACACCTGAATGGTGATCATGTGATTGTTGGATGCTGCAATAGTTGTAAATGAGAGGATTGGTTGCAATGCTGTTTCTTTTTGTACCATTGTAACTTCTATATCATTGTCACTAAATGAGGCAATCAAGAACCAAGGACTACCTAAGTGTAAATTCTTTTTAGTTTTATGGGTGACCGATTTGTTTATGGTTTGAAGTTGTGCTTTTAATGAATAAACTAAATGAAGTTAATAAGGGATAGAGGTATAAACTGTATGCTACTAAAAATAAATCATGAATATAAAGGAGGTCCAATCAATAATCCTTAACTGCCAATTTTCCCCCTGCAAAAACATCACTAAAGCTGTCGTATATGTACCACTGTTTCTTAAAAGAATATCATAGAATACAATGGATTTAAATGAATTAAGACAACACATTTAAATCATCATCTTCTTTTAATGACCCCATAATTCCCCTGCAAGTTTATTTGGGCAACTGAATGGAGCTGAGTGTTTACTGACCCTTCCTGTCGCAAACATGGATTGATTTATATTCAGCAGATATATTCTAAGTGTGCCCAGAGAGAGAAATATCCACCTCTGCATAGAATCAAACTCACAGCCTCCTGATTGTGAGAAGAGAACTCCACCTCTAGGCCACCACACCACTCAAGACAACACATATGAATGAGCCTAGAATAATATGCACTAGGTTCAAACTCTGTTCAACTAAAGCCTTTAAATTTCTAATCTAATTCTAAAATCGAATTGCAGTTTATGTCTATCATAAATCATCCAGATGATGGTTATCCCAAAGGTGCTTTTCAAAGGCAGTTAGACTTAGTTTTTTTCTTGAAAATTTTCACTTTTCATCCAAGAAGCCCAGAACTGAAGAAGTTTCTTGGATGAGAAGTAAAACATTTTTGAGAGAAAAAACCTAAGAAAATCCAGTTGCCTTTTGAAAAGCACTTTTGGGACAATTGTGGTTTATAAAAATAAAAATGTCTTGCCTAGTACTTTGTGTAATTAGCCAAATTTATTTTTAAGGACACAATTCAAACACCAAAGATTATTTCCTTTTGTTGATTTTTACCTTATGATTAAAATAAAACTTGTTCTGGCAAATTATATAACATTGCATTGTGTCATATCATATCATATATCATATCACAGGTATGGTAAGCAGGAGTTTTACAATTGTCTAAGAGGAATTTTAGATAAACATTGGCATTTCATTCTGTACTTCTGATTGACTAGAATAAAGCTAAAATATCCCTAACAGATATTTGTCTGTGCCTTAGAAAAGTCATCTCTGCTCACGGGAAAACAAAATGTAAGCAAATTGCCACCAAATTTTGAAAAGGCTCTAATTTTGCAGAAAAGGTCAGCAAAAGGTCTCTCTGGTGCTGCACTTGCTTCAAAGTTATGGCTTACTTAATAATATGAGCATTGAAAGCAATGGTGGGATTCAAAAAATTTTTACTAGTTCTGTGGGTGTGGCTTGGTGGGGTGTGGCAGGGGGCAGGACCAATCAGAGGTGGTATTTGCCAGTTCTCCAAACTACTCAAAATTTCCACTACCAGTTCTCCAGAACTGGTCAGAACCTGCTGAATACCACCTCTGATTGAAAGTATATGGAAGATAAGCAATATTAAATAAGATATTAACAAAGCTTTAGAACCTGGTTCTGTTGTACTGAAGCATTGAGAGGTTGGAGTTTCTTTCATTATTTGTAGACTTATCTGTGTTTCAAAAGAGCACCCACTCAGTATTCTGAGAAAATGCTGCTAAAATCTTGCAGCAAAGTGGCCGCATTTAACCAGAGTGATTTTTTTTAACACAAAAGGCAGATATGGCTAACCCATTCCTATTCTTAAAAATTGCCCTAACCCCCCCCCACCTCCAGTGTTCCCATATTGCTGTTTTTGGCACAATACCAATTTATTTATTAATTCTGACAGATTAAGAGATGAAATGGCAACAAGAGGCCTCTTAAAGCTAAATTCCTCCCATATCTGTGTCAATACTCCCCATTTCCCCTCCCAAATGAGCCCACATCTAATACCTATATGAAAGGTTTGGAGCGGGAATCTTTTAATCATCTCCAGAAATGAAATATCAAAATATTATACTGTCACTTTGCTGGCATAACCATCTCACAAAACAGCCCTCTTTCCCTAGAAAGTCATGAGGCTAAATTGCAACCTTCAAGCATTGCCTATCCTGATGTAATTATGCTCTATTATCAAATGTTCTTAAATAGTGAGCAGTTGTACGCTAATTAAATTGTTTTATTTGAGGATTAGTAATCTAACCATTAGGAATCCAAGTTATTTTTAATGTCAGATAAAATTAATAGACTTGAATTATGCATGAATTTTGCCTGAACTAAGATTGAAAGTTGCTCATTAAATGCAAAAAGGAAGTATATGATGTAACTAAAGCACATGGGAAAATAATGTTACTAAGTAGTTCAACACCGAGCAGGAAATAAAACAGAGCTGTGTGATGTCTCCTTGATTGTTTAATGTATGGATAGATAATTGCATCATTCTGATGGCATTAAAAATGTATTGATGTGCCATGTACGTACTTTTTGGTGAATAAGAAAATATGATTGACACAAGATTCAATACATTGTATGAGTCTGAACAATACAGGTAGTCATTTAATGATCTTTCAAAGTATGACGGCACTGAAAAACCAATATTCGCACTTAGGACTGTCCAAGCAGTTAAGTAATCATGATTTTGTGTGCAACCATCATTTATGATGGTTGCAGCATCCTACAGTCATGTGATCACATTTGTGACCTTCCCAGCCAGCTTCAGACAAGCAAAGTCAATGGCAGGAGGATGCAAGTCACAGTTACATGTCTTGCCTAACAACCATAGGTGGTTTGTTTAAGGACCATGGCAAAATAATTGTAAAATCACATGTAATTATGTGAAACTTCACTTGAAGACTGAACCACTTAACAATGAATTTCTGGTACAAAACAATGATTGGAAGGATGAGTTGCTACTTTGTCAAAAAGAAAGGCAAAAGACAGCAAAGGAGGCACTACAACAGTAATTGATAGAGGAAGCAACTTTTCTTAAGAAAGCGAATGAAAAAGAAGCATGCCAGTGGAGGACAGCAATACCAAAACATCTCACATAGAAGCAACATTAGATCAAGCTGCATAGGAAATGGAAGGCTTGGAGCCCTCTGAACAGAAAAAAAAATGTGAATACTTCTTGCAAGAGGAAAGTTGTAGCAGTGGATGATGTCTTCTATGAGGAATAAAATGTACTATCTGCCAGTAGCATCCATTGCTTTATAACATATGCAGTCTCCCAGGGATACAAATTAGAGATGTGACAGAATAGTTATCATCATTGCCTGGTTATTCATAAGGGAATAAGTGACATTACTAAGAGCAGATGCAAATTCAAAGGTTTAGACGGGAAGCTAAATAATCTGAGAAGAGAAAGAATACTACAACTGAATGGGTAGCCATGGAAATTATTTCAGTGGGAAAGATCTGGCTCCTGGCTGTATGGTCTTAGATATCTGTATAACTGACCATAACTGCACTGCAGAAGAATATGAGAGAAAAATCAAACTAGGACTTATTAAATCATCCAGTGAAAAATCAGAAAGAACACTGAGTCAGAATTCAATTTCAGGTAAATTCAGCTTTCAGTGTCTGAGTCTGAAAATAATCTTGAACAAACAGCCCTAACAGAAATATGGTGGAATGTTTGTCGTAACTTGGATTAGCAAGATATAATAGTTAAATGTGGTTAGAAGGCACAACTGTTAGATCTTTACCTGACCCCAAAACTATACTCAAAGAGCAATCATCAATGGTTCCTCAATTAATTGGAGGGACATACTTAATGAGTGCTGTAGGCTTTGATTTAAGTATTCAACTCTGGAATAATTTAATTTTTGGACAAAGAGATGAATGGATAGTTATCCCATTTGCAGATGATACAAAGTTAAATGGCTTCAAAATAATTTTGAGTTGCAGACAAATGAACTGAAAATAGCAAATGAAATTTGAGACAAGTAATTATTTACCCAGGAAAAATATCAAATGTACCAGCATAAGATAAGGGTATCTTGCCAGGTAATATAGTTATCCCTGGGCAACTAGAGAAGAGGGCAATAAGGATTATGATCAGCCGAGAAATCTTACAACTGTTTCAAAGACTGATTGGACTGGCAATATTTAGCCTTGAGACAAGATGACTGAATAGTATATGATAGCATTCTTCAAGTACACAGAAGAAAACATTGACCTTTTCTGTATTATCCCACAGTGCAGAATATGAAAGAAATGCTCTTAAATTATGGTGAGACTAGTTCTGATCAAATGTTAAGAGAGCTTCATAAAAGTATGAATAGACACCAAAGGGAATAGTGAGCATTCCTTTGCTGGATATTTTCAAGGAAAGGTTGGGCAGGAATTCTTTTATTGATGCACTTTGTGATACCTTCCCCTTGATCAAAGCCTGAAACAAATCATTTCTCTCAGACTGTTCTATGAAACCTCAAGGCATCCTCTACTTTCTTAAAAGTTCAGCAAGACCAGGCCACATCAAAGTGGTCGTTCCAAGTCCCTTCTAGCACTTTTAGAAGACCAAAGCTACATGAATTCAGTGCTTTGATTGAAGCATCACAGAACTTTTCAAACCGAAGTACCAACTTGACTCAATTTACTCTTTTAATCCAACTCAATTCAAAATGACTCCTGACAGTGAAGTCACAATGTCTCTAACATAAGTGTTACCTTAGATTCCTGCACTGAAATAGGGTCAAACTTGATGGATTCCCAATTCTATGATCACATGAACCAAATCTTTAAAAGGGGAAAGAAATGCATTTCCCAATTTGGAAAATGGTTAAAAGTAATGCACCATCTTTTCCTGGCATTATGCATGAAGCATCAGCAACAGATGCTTCTCTTAAAAATAGTAAAATCTCAATTAAACCATCCAAGTGAAGAATAGTATAATATAATAATTATTACTATAGAAAATTTTAAAATGGATCTCTATTACTAACTCTCCAATTTTCTTTCAGTGACTTTTATTGAGCTTTTTAAGAAAGAGCTATTTGGATTGCAAACATTCGGCACAGAAGATGTCAAATTGTAAAGGATACGCCCAGATCTGGATATTTACCTTTCACTTCAGAACAGAGAGAGTAAAGAGGCAAAGAGTAAATGAAAATGAGCATTTTGTTACTTATTTCTCTCTGCTTGGAATAAACTAAATTTATAGCATATCACATCCAAGGAGTCTTTTGTTTGAAGTTTGGCTTCCCAAACTTTTAATTTCCTTCACCTTTTGTCTCTCCATATCACCTGCCCATTTTTCCATATTCTGCTTCAACATTCTGGAACAGATTCAGAACCCTGGAAGATAGATAGCATCCATTCTAAAATCAGAAGTAGATAACGAATGAAGACAGATCCATTTGCATAATCAGTTATCATATTCTTTGTTCTATATGCATGCTTCTAGTGCCTCTCCAATGAAGCCAAGAAAGTGTTTCATTGTGCTCTGGTCCCATTATCTTCCAACAATAGAAAGTATGAATGAACGAACAATCATGCCCACTAAGCCATTCATAAAATTCTTTACCACCCTGTGAGTTACTCATTCCAGTTCATGCTGGCTGGATTTATTTCAAGATGAGATAATAGTATGCAGCTGGGAAAGGATTGTATGGTCCTGTAAAGGTTAGTTGAACTACAATTCCCAATACTTATACCCACTGGCAATGTTAATTTGGGGTACTGTTAATTTGGGGTACTGTGTACTATAGTTCAGCTGTATCTGGAAAGTCAAAAATATGCTATCTCTAGAGAGCATTTGTATTTCAGTTTGTTTTGCTTTCTCTATTAAGAGTGAATTCAGAAAAAAATATGGTGTTGAAATGATAGGTAATAGAAATGTTGTGGCAGATTTCACTGCTAAACAACCTATTCTAGGTCACATCGGAAGTCAGGCTTTTGTCAGAAAAATATATATATTCAGTACTCTTAAATACAGAACTCTTTAATTCCCTAGAATTATAAATTTAGCTATAACTTGAATATAACTGTAAGACAATTAAGTATGACTAATCATAAGTACTCTCCAATCTCCATCAAAATCAGTGGGAATTTGCTTCTACATATGAGATTACAGCCCCCAAATTAATTGTATTACTTTAATAAGATGGATTTCTTCTGTTTTTACTTAGTTTTTCCTCTCATTTTAGTCCCTAAGACTGTTTTTGTTCTGTCTTTAACCCTTCCTTGTTATGTATTTCAATCTATATAATTTTACTAGCACCAACTGACTCTTATTAAATATTTAATATTATTCAAAAGGCATCAAAGCAGAACAAGAGTGAAATTTATTTATTTGTTTGTTTTTACTTCAGGTTGTTGTAAAAATAAAAAATCAGTTCTTTTTATACTTATAATGTAGACTATAATTTGTTCTAAACTATAGTCTAAAGAGATTTATACTGCTCTTTTGGACTTAGAGATACATTTTGCCTAAAAGTCTGTTAAAATCCAAACTTATTTTATTTGAACAAATTTGGAATGTTTTAATGCATTTATAAAATAATGGACAAGCTAGCAGTAGAGTCAAAGGAACAATTTCTAATTTAATTTATCCTGTGAGATTCTTGTGGAAAACATAATGTTTCCACATCCATTTTTACTATTAAAAAAAGTCAAAGACTTTAATTCTTTAAAAATAATTGTCATTGGTACTTGTTATTTTATATAGTGTCTTATAGTAAAGAAAACTAATGTATCTGTGAAGCATAGTGATATATTTTTAGATGAGTTTTGTTTAAATAAGAAATAATCATTCTAGTGAAAAGATAGCTGGAGCAAATGTTTCTCTTTTAATTTGAAAATTTGATGCCTTAACATTTTTTCTCAGAATTTATTATATTTTCTGAAATTTCTATTTTGGTATAGCGATTATCCAACTATTATGTTCAGTATCATACATGAAGTGTTCCACTGAAACAAATCCTTATTTATTTATTTTTCCAAGCTGTGACATGGTCTTCATTTAAATCTAATATTAAAAGCTCAGTAGATATGGATTAATTAAATAAAAAATGTAAGAGACAATATAAGAGATTCAGTAGCCATGTATCAAAGCTCAATATGTAGGCTTATGCATTTGGTATTGTTTCTTCATTTAATTAGATTTGCTGGTTTATAAAAATGAAGGGACAATTAATTTCTCACATAGTTTATTTTTCAGATACCTTTGGTTTCAAAATTAAAACCAAAACCAATTGATAACTCAAAATTAGTTTTATGCATACAATATATAGGATCTGGCATATTTGTGTTGCTTAATGACAGTCATAACAGATTGTGGTTACATTAATAAATTAAATTTGGGAAGGTCAACATCCAATTCTAGCTTCAGTCATGAAAGTTCATTCAATTATTTTGAGCCAGTCATTAGTTTATGGCCAATGTACACCTTGAATTCCTTAAAAGAAAAAGCAGAATAGCTTTCTAACAAATAAAACAAGCAAATAAATAACGATCCCTCGGTTTTCATAACTTGTTTACTTCATATCTCTAAACTTCCATGCAGAACCAAATACTCTTTTAAGTGAATAGGCTTAAATTGTCCTGGCTTATTTGACTCAAAACAAAAAGAACAACAATAACAAAAACCCAGAGTAACAATTAATCATGAGTGCCACTACAAAAAAGATAATAGTATGTATTGATTCTCCTACCTCCAACTGACATGCTGTGATGTCTCTTAAGTTTGTAAAAAGCAATATGCAATTAGTTGTCATTGACTTGCTGGGATCTTTTGACTATCCCAACCCTTCTCCTTGTTTCAAAGAACTCTATATCTATTATAACAATATTGTCCTATCATTACCCATGTAGGTAGCAGCTCGTTGAACACCAAGAAGCAGGTAGTTCTACATTATACAGGTAACTAAAGCCACAACTGATGAATTTCTGTTACCTGGCATGAGCCACACCTGCATACAATCCTATTCATGAAACAAACTGGGTGATCTCTTTTTCATTTTTCCTAATCTCAAAGAGCTGTTATGAGGATAAAATTGAATATGGAAAATCAAATTAACACTCCTGAGGAAAGTAGAAAATACCAGAATAAATGTCAGTTTCACATCATTAAATAAGCTTGCAATACAGGTTAGCCTTGTGCTGCAAGGGAATGATACAACTGTCCTCTTCACATGTATTGACTTTTCAGAATACTTAAGGACCCTCAATAGATAGACTGGTCTTCTACATTTCCTGTATGAACTACTAAACATCTGCTGATGTTCTATTGAATGCAACTAAAATATCCTTTCAATTTATACAGCAAGATGTTAAGCCCCTGTCCCACTGCACTAACGGATGCAAAGAGGATGTAAAACGTAAAAAAAAGCTTGCCATCCATTGGAAAATGCTATGCATCCGTTGTGTACTCNGAAAACGGAAAGAGGGAGGAAACACAGAATGTCTACACAGCGTTAGTAGCATGGAAATAGAAAGGATGCGCAGTGAATGGTTTGCATCCGATATACATCCACTAGGCTTCCTATGAACATCCGTTTAACATCCCCACTACATACTACCCACGTCTGTTCTTTTCCGTTCTGTTTATGCAAATTTTCACCACTTTTGGGAGCAGATGACAACAGATGGAGCCACCCCCGAAATTTTGCTCATCCGTTGTGTTCTTTATGCATATGTTTTGCATCCATCGGCCAGTGGGACAGGGCCTTTAAACTGATTAAAAGAGCCATGAAAAACAACCAAGGACAAAGCTAATAGGTTTGTCCCCACTTCCCAATACCTGTAGGTTTCATAAATTCTTTGGATGACAGGTTTTGAGCCTGTGTTGAAAAGTCTTGCTGTGGCGGTCAAGTGACATGCTGGGTTTCCTGGCAATCATTTTAGAACAGTTTTTTTCAAACTTAGTAACTTTAAGATGTGTGGATTTCAACCTCCAGAATTTCCTAGACGGCATGCTATCTGGTAAATTCTTGGAGTTGAAGTCAAACATAAAAAATAACAGATAACAGATAATTAGAGTTGGAAGGGGCCTTATAGGTCATCTAATGGCCAAGTTTCAAAAATGCTGTTTTAGATCCAAATATGGGGTTTGTCAGCAGGTTACTGTTATGCAACTAAATATACAATTATTCCCATCAAGAGAGCTTGCTATTGATTTAGAAGCATCCTACACAAATATACAGATTGCTATCTTTAGGGTGACATTTAACAGGATCCTAAAACCAAAATCCTGAACATGAGTTATTACAATATACAAAACCACAGTTTCATTTTGATTATGAATTATTCCAAAAAGAATGGATTTCTCAAAGATTCTTGAAAGCATTTTGTTCCAACCTCAGCAGATGGCAGTATAATATTTAATTGATAAATAAATGAAAGAAAGCACAGTATTGCTTCTAGGCCTTCCTCTTAATTCTTTCCTTACTCTACTATTCCCAAATCGAACAATGGAATCACTGATGTGACAAGTGTTGTTATCATTTTGAATTAGTAGCATTGAGGAATCTTGTTGACACAAGAAACCTATGCACACCAATCCAGCAGTACTTTTCTCATGTAACTCTATCTTAATTCTTAATATAAATTCCCCCCACATTATCTAAAAAAGAGATAATTCCATGCCCCTTTCACAATTTCATTTATTTGCTGTACTATTTTTCTCTTTCCAACTTTATTTCCCTCTCTCCCTAGACACGTTGCTTTTTGGGGAGGGTATGTTTGATGGAGATAATATGTATTAAAGGTCATGCAACTAGCTCCCATGGAATTACATTGGCTAATGGAGCTGGTCTAGAATGCAAAAGCCCCTATTTTTTCACCCTGTGCTTGTTGTTCAGATATATCAAAAAAATAGCATTTGGGGGGAAAGAAACCCATTGTATTATGCCAGCAGAAAACCAGACACACACCCTTATTTTATTTCTTCTTTTTGTCATGAATAGTGCATTTCAGAAATTTGTTTTTGTATTGCATTACTTACATTTTATACTTCCACATGACCACTACTCCCGTGAAAGCCTAAATTTTACAATGCAGAATGTTTAAAGAGAGAAATCCACCTCCCTATAGATGTTATGTAAACATTAAAAGCTTCCCAAGGGAGGTTGGAGGTGGCATCTCAGCTATATTATGTACAGAAGTGAAAGGGGACAGTAGTGAAAAGAATACATGCATTGTAATGAATTTTCAGCCTAGGACATAAATAGGATAAAATGAAAAAGAAGCAGCAATATGCTGCAATCTTGAGAATTCCTAGAGTGCTATTGTAGATATGAAGAAAATCAATAGTGTGATTATTGCCTTGGGAAGAAGGATGTTTTTGATTGTTGTTGATGGTGGTGGTGGTAGTGGTGATGGTGTGGTGCGTGGTGTTATGGGTCAGTTGGATATGATGGTACATATGTCGGTGATACTCCGGTGGGTGTGAGTAGAAGGTGGAGGTCAGGAGGAGGAGGAGGAGGAGGAGGAGGAGGAGAAACACTTCTAAGATTAAGCTCCCAGATTTCTGAATTTTTTCTCCTTTTTGGAGGTGAGGCAAAGGTATTTTGAGGGAATTCTATGCAGTAACTTGAGCTATCAACCATGGACCTTGCTGATTTATATTGTCTTCTGAAATCAAAGTATCTTATTTTATTGAGTCCTATTAGTGATGAGAGATATTTTTAAACTACTTCTTGTAGAAGAGTTTAAATCCTGAAGCTAACCATGTTTAACTGATTACTACACAGATCAAACAAATTGGATTCAACAGAGCAAGGGGATATTAATATGTACAATTTGAAAGTTTATGTCTCTGAAGTAATCTCTATGGAAATATATCTGACTACTCACATATATGATCCCAGGCTGTAGAGCTCTGCAATTCATATTCCTAGCTCTAGTGAAGATAAGTGTTTTCAATACAGGGGGAAGTGATGGATGCATATAATGTACAGTTTCAAATACTGCCCTCAGCAAGGGCATGGGACAACATGATTATGACTTATTATTAATACAGCAATGCAAATATCTAGCTTCTAACCGAACAATCAACAACCATCCTTGGACTGTTTAAAAACAATGATAACATTCATTGTGTTATTACTGTTTTCCTTCCACTGAGTTAATTCATAAAAAGACGGAACAAACTGTAAGACTTTAGGTGACTGTACACATTCAAAAATCTACAGCTTTTCCTGAAACTATAAGTCTAATGCCTAACAAGACTTTAAAAAAAATTAAACAAATATTTGGCAAGCCATTTTGACTTTGTAACTGGCTTGTTACTGGAACAACATTTGAGTGCAGTGGGTAGCCAATAAAACTAAGGGACTTCCCCCATGACAGACCTGAGCAAAAATCCTGATACAGGTCATTATTTAATATTCTGGGTCTCAATTTATGCTTCTGAGCATAAAGAGAAAATCTTTAAAGCAACATTTTAAAACTAGGTTTACGTGTGCAAAGAAAGAAAAGTATGTGTGCTTTAAAAACCTAATTTAGAGGAAGTTTCGAGGATATATAATGACTTTCCCTACTACAAATATAAATTTGAAAAATCATTCTCATCAGCTTTTAAAAAACAGAGTTGCCCCAGTAGTGGGCTATTGCCCTTTGCATTCAACAATTTGTGTCTTAAAACAATAAAATAACTTGGAGGAAACTTAATATTCCAGGTGCATGAACTTGGGAAATTTAAGGAAAGCGAATGCTATCGCATAGAGATTTGAAGAAGCAGAAGGCTTCCCCAAATCTCTTCACTATTTGTCCAATGGCTGCTTCCAATATTTGCACAGAGGTGAGCAAATATTCAATAAAAATATCACCAGCAGTCCCACTGCACCTGTACAATTTCTTGTTCACATTTCTTGAAATAAGCTCCATTCAGTTCAATTGGATTTACTTTTGAAAAGGCAGTGATGGGATTCTCCTGCCAATGCTATAAATAAATAAATAAAAGAAAATCTAGCATGGTAGAAACAAATTATCTTTGAATGGCTAACACAGAACTTAAATCGTTAAATTGAATGAACTGATTAACAGTATTCATGAGAAATGCAGGCAACTGGCTAAGTGCAAAACACCTTAACCACATGTAAACTTTAAATACTTGTTCACTGAGTGGTTAAGCAAAGGTACTGACCTTCCTACATTTTTCATGAGGTTTGTGAATAATTGAAGCAAATGCATAGTAGCTGTCTTAATAAATCAAGGATTGCCTCTCATGAATAGAATAGAATTCTTTATTGGCCAAGTGTGATTGGACACACAAGGAATATGTCTTAGTGCAAATACTCTCAGTAAACATAAAAGAAAAGATACATTTGTCAAGAATCATAAGGTACAACACTTAATAATCATCTTAGAGTACAATAAGCAATCAAATCATACTAGGAAACAATCAATATAAATCATAAGGATTCAAGTGACAAAGTTTTAGGCATACAGTCACAACTGGGAGGGGATGGGTGATATGGAGTGATGAGAAGATTAACAGTAATAGGAGTGCACACTTTGTAAATAGTTGAACAGTGTTGAGGGAATTATTTGTTTAGCAGAGTGATGGCTTTCAGGAAAAACCTGTTCTGGTGTGTAGTTGTTCTGGTGTGCGATGCTCTATAGCATCGTTTTGAGGGAAGGAATTGAAACAGTTTATGTCCGGGATATGAGGGGTCTGTAAATATTTTCACAGCCCTCTTTTGAAGTATACAGAAAAATCTTATTCTAACATTTTATTAGTATTAATCCAGTTATACATAAAGGTCTTTCTGTTTTGCCTCCCTTTCAAGTACGATAACCAGGTCTAACCATGCTTAGCTTCTGAAAATAGACAAACCTGGGTGTTTTCAGGATAATCTGAATGTCCATGTTACATTTTCCAAAGGGAAAAAAGCTTAAGGAGGGGGTAAGGATAAATTCCTGATTTGTAGGATTGAATATCCCCTGAAATTTTTTCCATAGGAATAGCTACTATGTATTAATGTATTTCTGCAAAACGACAAACATTCTTATGGCAAAGATAAACAATGTACTACTTTTGCTTCAGTTTTGAAGGGTTAAGCTCTGTTCTGCACATGCATAGAGTGTTGTTTAGAACAACAACAAAAACTTAAGCCATCCGGATGCAGGAGATGACCAAGCTGAGCCCGAGGGAGAGGTCAACCACATCATCAGTCATGAATCCCTGTGCTCCCACAAGAGAGCTAAATCCAGCTCACCTTGAATTTCTTCTACCCTTATCTACCACCAATTTCCTTTGGCTGCTAGTAGTTCAGATTCTTAGAGAGAGCTTAAGCTTGCAATAAATCTTCATACCTGTTTGAACTTCCTGGATCTCTTGATTTACCTGCCACAGTATTTGGATCCATTAATTGTGAAGAGAAAGCTCTCCTTTTACTATTTTCCTTTCAGTCTCCATGACGAATATAGATTGCACAATAGGATTGTGCAAGCCATTTGAAGATGTTGTTCCCATCCCATTGCTTCATGAAATTTGGCATAACCTTTTTAAGATCCCTTTTAAGAGACCAGTTATCTGTGGTTATAACCAGTCTCTTAAACCAGTCTCTGGTCACCTGCGGAAGTGTATGCCAATTCTATCAGTACAACTGTCTCATTGAAACCAATGTTATACTTCTGTCAGGAATTTTACCAGTCAGTCAAGAGCTATTTGGAACCACTGTTCTAGCTGAATTTTCTATATTGTGAGACTCAGATATCCATACAGCCAACTAAGTAAGATAATGCTCAAAATCACTGCTTATTTGGGAGTTGATTTTATACCACCTCTATATCCTGCAAGGGCCCTTAAGTAAACACCTGCATGCTTAGAGGAATTCCAATGTTTGCAGAAGTTGTGGCCAAAAAATATCTTTAGGGAATAAAATCTCAAAAAGGGATGCAAAACAAATTTTCAGAAATTTGCTATGGAAGTGAATCATGCATGGTGATCATGAGAGGTAATGAAACTGAAACACCAGAGTGATGGGGACTCAAATGGAATATCTTACAAGCTTATTTTACCTGGGGTTTCAATGAAAATACAGGACAATATTTTGCCCCATTTAGAATTCTTGACTCACTTCCCCTAAGAGCATATAACATCTTTGTCATGCCAAATATTTTGCCTGTACAGTACGTTTACCAGGACTTGTATGTGCAGAATCTCCTAGAGCAGTATTTCTCAATTTGGAAATTTTGAGATTCATGGACTTCAATTCACAGAACTCCCCAGACAACATGCTGATGAAATCCATGCATATTAAAGTTGCCAATGTTGAGAAACACTATCCTAGAGCACGACTGACAGGTGAGCATCCAGCAGCAATACAGATTTTAAAAAAATATAGCCAAAAATAAAAGATAAATATTTTAAAGAGCACTGTTTCAAGCCATCATCAGGTTTACCTCCCTAAGGATTCTCTTTAGAACTTCATAGGTTGAGCACAGCTTATCTCTGTGACTAGAGAATAAACATCTCAAATGCTTTTTCTTTTAAAGTTGCTAACTGAAGGGACCCCCATGTTGTTAAAGTAGAGCACTGTAAGGGATGAATACTTAATGAGGTCTAGGAACCCATGGGGAAGAGTCTTTGAGCATATGCAGGAAAAATAAAACAAGGGCCTAGAGGAAAAGGAAAAGAAACATTTCTCTGAATTTTCTTGATATTTTCCCCTGAAATATTCAACCTACATTTCCCCAGCCTTAGAAGAGAGCCTGAGGAGAGCATGCCACCACAATTCATTTTTAAACACAGAGAGGGCTTAATATACTACTCAAATTGTTTCCTGGAAGACTGTAGCATCTTTCTTTCATGGCTGATGTGGTTTCCATATATCTGTTTTTCCAGACTGATCTATAGTGGCCTGAACAGTGAACTATGGGACCACTGACAACAGAATAAAAGTTCACATTATAAAAACTTCACGGTGGTACAGATGTCACATGTTCGTTGTAATGTAGTCCATAAAATAGACATGGCTAACATGCCACTCCTCAGCCCCATTGCAACAGCCATCCTTTCAGAGCTTTGGGGAGAATAATTTGTTCAAGCTGTTGTGTGGGAAGGAACAGAATGATCTGGCTTACAGATCATATTGAGCCATAATGTGATTTGTTTGGTTTTGAGTTGGCATATTGTATGAACCAGTCCACTGTAAATGAGGAATTGTTGCTTAGCAAGAACATCAAAACAGAAAATTGTTGAGTGACTGTTCTTCATTTTTCTTCAGTCTTCTTCTCTGAACCCTCAGTTTCTGAAAACCTTTGACCCAATAAGTACAATATCATATAGAAATACACAAAAATGAATGTATTTTCTTATGTTAGTCATCCTAATTCATTCTCCCTCCTATTGTTTTTCATTTTCAACCTCTGAATTGTGAGATATTTATCACAGAAGCTTATCTTTGTAAAGTGTGTGGGAGGCATGTATGCACATGCATACATGCCTCCCACACATGCATTCTCCCTCCCTCCTCCCTCCCCCCACACTCTCTCTCTCTGAATCAGTGTTGATTTCTGGAAACTGCCTGGACTAGTCCCTGCAGTTTTCTTACCAAGATTTCAGAAGTGTTTTGTCACTACCACCTACCTAGAGCTGAGAAAGACAAACTGGTCACTTGAGTAATCTTTTCTAGAATCTAAACATACCCTGAACTTCATAGGTTCTTCAACTTGAACTTCAACTGTTCCTCATAGGATTTGGCCTCTAGATAACTTGCCATTTTGAAAGCTATATTCTTACACTCTCCATTTTGTCATTGCCTTTATAATAAACTGTACATGTCATGCTATGTGGGGTCTGACCAAGGCAGTTATGTCCCTATATTCTTGTTAATATATTCCAAAATAGCTTTTCCCTTTTTAGCAACTACATCATACTGCTGGCTCGTATTTAATGTGTTGACAAGGATGGGCAGGATCTTTACACATGTATGTGCCCCTCCTAAACAAGTACTTTTCATCTTTTTTTTTAATAGAGATGCAGAACTGCGTAAAACTTTTACCTTGTATAATAGATCCAAAATTAAACCAAACTATATATTTAAAAATAAAAAATAGCTATGGTGTTGGAATAGCCACATTTTGTGAGATGTGGAAGAAGAATGTCCAAATCTTGGGCGTTCTTAAGATTTAGGCATTATGTTCTTTGAAGTATTGGTAGTTGTTGATTTACAACCATAATTGAGCCCAACATTTGTGTTGCTAAGCAAGACAATTGTTAAGTGAGTTTTGCCCCATTTTACGACCTTTCTTGCCACAGTTGCTAAGTAAATTATAGCCATTTTCAGTTAGTAACACAGTTGTAAAGTGGATCTGTCTACCTCATTTGCTTGTCAGAATGTCACAAAAGGTGCTCACATGACTCTGAGACACTGCAGCCATCAACAATATGAGCTAGTTGCCAAGCATCAGAATCTTGATCACATGACCATGGGGATGCTATACCCATCATAAATGTGAAAAATGTATATAAGTCACCTTTTTTTGTTACATTGTGTCATAACCCTGTTAGAATATGATTCCGAGGGGGAGGTCGAGCAGCTGACAGGAAGTGGAAGTGTGGCACCGGTGGCATCTTTTGGAGTCTGCAATTTCTTATCCTGCCCTGTCTCATTAATTGCTGCAGCGTGGTTTGTGTTGGTTTTTATTTATAATTTAAATGTACTTTGAGTTCAGACAGAATTTCTTCCCTTTAAAAACTGTTCTTGGGAGAGGTTTTTTTCCAGCCGATGGTAACTGGACATTGGGAGACAAGTTTGAGGTATTAAAGGGATTTTACCTACTTTTGTGACTTTGTTGCTTTTGTGCCACACCCCGGGTCATCACACATTGTAATTTCTAATGGTTACTAAATGAATGGTCATAAATCAAGCATTACCTGGGTATACTTATAGACCACTGTTACATACAAGCACCCAAATTGATAGGGTATGAATCTTTGTGACCCACCCTGTGAAGAAAACTTCAGTTAAGCAAAAAATAAATATGCCATTTGTAATCATTACACTTTATATATCACACCATTTTTCTAATTTTGTGGAACTGCAACCACCCACTGCAAACTTACACAGATAGTATAGGTACATTGTTAAAACCTGTTTTTGTATTGCATGGGAAAGGTCTATAGTCAAAGCCGCATGAAAAGCCCAAATTGAATCTGGCAGCACCTCAACTTCGTGAAACCCTTTCCCCCTCCTCCACTAATTGTTTCAGGCTGGATCCCACAGTTCAAAAACATCTGGAAATAATAAGAACAATAAAACCATTACTAAGAATATTACTTAGTGAATTATTTCCATTGGTTTTCACTGAGTTAATGGGATGTGAGAATAACTTTGGGAGACAGGATACATAACAATAAAGAAATCAAATATATAAACATTAAATGGCAAGCAAGCATATAATGAAACAATTACAAGGGGATGTCCACTCAACAAGTACCTAATGCCTATGAGAACAACCAGGGTTTGATGACTCTCCAAAAAGTGAAATGAGTTGGTGCAGTCCTATATTGGGGTGGGTGAGAGAGCAGTTGTTCCAGAGAGTAGGAGCAACCTCAAAAAAAGGTATGCTTCCCACCTAGCAGTTTGAAAACATGCAAATGCAAGTAGATTAATAGGTACCACTTTGGTGGGAAGGAAGCAGTGTTCTGTGAACCTTTGGAATATAGCCATGCTGGCCACATGATCACAGAAACTGTCTTTGGATAATGCTGATTCCCTCAGCCAAGAAACGGAGATAAGCACCATGGCCTAGAGTCAGACATGACTGACAAGGAAAGTTTTACTTCTTACCTCAGTTCTATAAGATAAAAATATCTAAATGAAGGAACCTGAAGCATGCCCTCCTTGTGGTACTGTGGGAGTGTGAGGGATGGGCAGAGATTTTGGAGAGACAGTGGTGCATCAAATAACCTGGTTCTATGCCATGTAGTTGGTTGGTATGACCAAATGACTTTTTAAAAAAAGAAATGCATATGAAGAAATGCATCTGGATTGTCATATGGAAACAAAAAGGGCTATTTGGGGATTTAAAATTTCCATCGCTTCGTTTGGATAACCCTTTGCCAATGTCATGATTTGCCACTGTTGGAATATATACATTGAATGAGAAGTTCTCTTTCTGTAGGCCTCCTAGATTCAAATATTCAGTTGGGAGCCAGGGAAATCACTTGATTATACCCACCACATTAATCTTAATCTGGTGGGGGGTTTTTTTTGGGGGGGGAAGAAATATTGTTTTAATAGCATCCTATCTCATAATTAAGGAACACAGTGTCTCAGTGGCTAAGACACTGAGCTTGTTGATCAGAAAGGTCGACAGTTCAGCAGTTCGAATCCCTAGCACCATGCAATGGAGTGAGCTCCCATTACTTGTCCCAGCTTCTGCCAATCTAGCAGTTCAAAAGCATGTAAAAATGCAAGTAGGAAAATAAGGACCATTTTGGTGGGAAGGTAAGTGCACCTTCAGCATTTTGGTGGGAAGTGTTCTGTGCACCTTCGGCATTTTGTCATGCAAGACACATGACCAAGGAGACGTCTTCAGAGAGTGCTGGCTCTTTGGCTTTGTAACGGAGATAAGCACCACCTCTAGAGCCAGAAATGACTAGCACATATGTGCGAGGGGAACCTTTACCTTGTCTCATAATTGATTTGAAATTTATCTTATTAGTGCCTTCTTCATTCACATTCTTCATTTAACATTGTCCTGCTGAAGTTAACATCTTTTTTCAAGATTCCATAATACCTTTGTCTCATCTTTCCATATTCTGTATCCTGTAAAGTGAGCAGCCATTTCAATGGATCACCTGAAAATCAGCATGCATTCCACAATTCATGCCTGTAGCCAAAAGAGCCTCAGGCAAGAACAGGTAATTTTGGTTTGCCTTATATTGTTTCAATATACTGAGCATTTGAACAGGTTATATCAGGCTGGGCTTCCACTCTCCCCTTCCAAATCAAAGATTTAATGCTTGATCTTTTTTTTTTCCTTTTACATTAAGTATCTGCTTATGTTCACTTACTATTTGCCTATCCATTTCAGTCTATTTTCTTGCAGACTTGAAAAGCACGTCAAAAAAGATATGCTCAAAGTCCAGCATAAATACATGCTGCACTAAAAAGTGTTTCCTTAGACTTTTATGCAGCGTAACATTCAATTTGGTATGCATTTAAATTTGTTGTGGTTGGTTCAGGAAGGCTTTAGTTTAAAGCTCTTGTCTGACATAGATTGTATTCTCCTGCTTGAAAATTAAGCAGCTTGTTATTCTGAAAGCTAATTGTGGAGGCAATTTAATACTATAAATGTCCAATCTTAACATGGTGTTATAATCTGAGGACAATGATATATTCTACAAGTGATCAAAATGGTCCATGTTATGCCACCAGATTCATCAAAGCAGCAGATGAAATAAGCTGCGACTCACCATAGTAAATGCTTTAGAACAACTGAACATAAGAAAAGCTAGACTAGATAAATCAAGGTGTACCTAGTTTCAAATCTATTTCCCTAAGTAGCCAGTAAGATATGTTTAGGAAATCTACAACTAGGATATGAAGGCAATAGCAATAGCACTTAGACTTACATACCACTTCACATTGCTTTATATTCCTCTCTAAGTGGTTTACAGAGTCAACATATTGTTCCCAACAATAGACTGCAGTACTGCATTTTAACCACTGCTTCACAACAGCTCTAAACTGGCAATAAACCACCATTTTGTTCAATGCTCACAAGCTAGCACTGAAAGCATAATGTCACTTAATTGGGAGGTTCCAAAGCTATTGGTTTTACTGACAAGATTATTAGTAAAGTCTAAGACACTGGTTTTTTTTTCTATAAATTGATTGTTTTAATTTATTTAATATATTTATTTAATTTATATGTTGCCCATCTCACTGTCAAGTGAGGACTGTAAAAGATATAGCAGGGATACAATAATGTTATCCTACAGGGACATGGTATTTTTTACTCTCTTTCTCCCCAATTTTAGACAACAATATAAGATGTTTAGAACATTCTTTTTCTTTAAGAAGCAGTAAGCACTGTCAAAAAATGGCAGTAAATTTCAGAGTGTTTGACTTATTGTTCTGAAATCCATGAGGCTGATGGTTCATGCAAAGCACATGTTGCTGACCCATATTCACTTTTATGCATCATTGATCAATTTAGCCATTGAGCACCTGATAGGCCCATCCACTCGCCTCCCACCTGTGATTAGCTCTATCGTTTTTACTTCAGACATATTAATCAATAGAGGCTTAACTCTATTGCTTCCTCCCCTATCACTCCCCACTTAGGCTGATGCATAAAGGCTTCAATGGTAAATTTTACACTCTGACAATGTTAGGAGATGCTAACGAAAGCTAAGTGCATAATATAGTTTAAGTTCTGGAGATTGTGATGTCTGTCTCTTCTTTTATGTGATAACTCAAAAAGTTACAATGGCACTGGAGAAGTGAGTTATGACCATTTTTCACATGACCATTGTAGCCTCCCTATGGTCATGTGTTCAAAATTCAGACTCTTGGCAACTAATTCATATTTATGACCATTGCAATGTCCTAGGGTCATGTAATGCCCTTTTGTAACCTTCTACAAGCAAGCTCAGTGGGAAACCAGATTCACTTAATAACCATGTTACTAATTTAACAACTGCAGTGATTCACTTAACCATTATGGGGGAAAAGGTTGTAAAATGGGACAAAATTTACTTAACAAATGTCTCACTTACCAACTGAAATGTTGGGCTCAATTGTGGTCATAAGTGGAGAATTACCTGCATTATATAATTCATATTAATCATACTTAATAAACATAAGGGCCATGCATAAATGCACAATCGTGCCTACCGTTCCTATCCTATTGTCCCCAATTGTTTGTACCTATTTCCTGTATTCATTCTTATGTTAATATATTTGTATGTTTATTCTTATATCTATTACCTTGCAAGCAATTGACAAATCAAATGAATAAATAAAATAAATACTTAATTTTATTTAAATTATACATTTAAAACTTGCCCTTGTGTTCTTGATTTCTTCATTTTCTCACCTAGTTTTTGCAGTGCAGATCCATGTCACCACTCAAAAAACACATGGAAAAAAATTAAATAGGTAAATAAATCCTATTCCAAAGGCTTGAACTAGAGTAGCATATGACAATAGTGCATAGGATTGTACAATATAATGCAAGCATATTCATAACTCATGAAGAATACTAACATCTATGCCAGATAGTGAAGTCAAATCTCATTACAAATTCTGTCCCTGATTCTGAAATTTGCCATTGTTTTAATGCCATCGTCACAGAGAGATATCTAATAATTCTTGTGCCATGTCACTCAAACAAATGAATGGTTCACATGTACTTTCAAAAGCAGGGCTAATAAGTAATTCAGTTGCAATAATTACCACTTCCTAATTATTATTCCAATCCTGATTTGCATGTTATAATTCCTTAAATTCTGAAACTGAAGTCACTTCTTATAGTTAGGAAACCTGAGTCATGAAATTCAGATATGGTTAATCAGTCCCTTAACTCTGTCCAGTGGTGGGATTCAGCCAGTTTGCACAAGTTTGGGAGAACCAGTTGTTAACTTTCTGAGCAATTTGGTGAACTGATTGTTGGACAAAATCATTAGGGCAGAGAGCAGGTATTAAATTATTTGAATCCCACCACTGTCTCTGGCCACTAGTCAAGTATGGGCCACTTCCTTTTTCCATTCACTGATATGCACAGATTGCAGAAGTAGCTCCACATCCTGAAAAAATATACATTTGGAGTAAGCACATATAAAGGTTGAGTCCACCCCATTCTGCCTTCATTAATTGAAACAGTGTTTTTTGTTATCTAAATAAGGAGCTGTTAAATATAATCTTGGCTTATTTTTTCCATCTCTTCTATCAGCAGGATATATACCTACTGTTCACGAGAATAAAGCATTCAAGTCAATCATTTGACTTACTTTAGGATTAGTTTATCGTAATAACTATGTTACATACCTCCCATAGTATTTATACATTAGCAATAGACAGCCAATACTTTTTACCCTGGAGCCCTGGAATTTGGATATAGAGCTGTATCCAAGAAGCAGCGTAAACGGTCTGGAAGGAAATTAGTTAGCAACTATCTAACATGCTGAATGGGGGTGGAAATTCAATAAGCAACAAATGGAGACCTGTGGCCTTCCAGATATTACTGGTTGCGGCTCCCAGCATCTCTTTTGGGCCACATTGACTGGAGCTGCTGGAAATTATAATTCAGCAGTAACTGGAAAGTGACAGATTCCCAGCAGGTCCTTATGACTGTTTTCTTGCTATTCTTTTGGATCAATTAGCACATGTGGTACCAACCTTAGTATGTAATTACAAGCTGAGTAAAACTGTGGGGAAATACATTTTAGAAGGCAGGAATCTTTTTATAATTAAAAAATACACGGCAGTGCATATTCTCAGTGTTTCCTAATTTTAGACATATAAATACTAAAACATTTTAATGGCATTTACAGAATGCATTATAGTGTATCTGCTTTTTTAAAAAAAAAACTAAAAATGTTGATTTTGTAGGTTCTAAATTTCAATATTTTTCCTTCACAGAGATTTGAAAAAGGAACTTATTCTGAGGTGAAGAGCCCATTATTAGTTCACAGAGATGATTTCTTGGAGAAAATTAAGGCATGAGCAGTGAAAATTGAAGATTCACTGCAGGCATACAGCATCCTGCTGTTCATATATTGAATGCAAATTCAAGCAGTGGGTGGGTTTTTTTTATCTCTCTATATGAAGTAATCACCAAACATTAATATCAAATTGTTCATCAAGCATTACAAAGACAATGTCATATTAAAAGGATCATTTCTGTCTATTTCCTGTATAGTACCCATTATTATGCAACAAACATAACAAAATTGCAGTACTTTTTTCAATTTACTTTACGGATATCTCTTTTTTTATTTCATGGGGAATGGCATATTTTGTTTTGCTCAATTACGAAACAGGACAGAACCATTTGAATTTCCCAAACCATAAGAGCTTTTGCAAAAGCATAATCAAAGAATAATATCTCTCTTTCCTTTTGATCAAGGAGAAATTCAACCTAGAAATAAAGAGAAATTTTCTGACAGTGAGAACAATCAAGCAGTACAACAGTTTGCCTTTGGATGTTGTGGGAACATTCAAGAAGAGAATGGACTACCATTTGTTAGAAATGGTGTAGGCTTTCCTGCCTGGATGGACTAGAAGACCTAAAAGGTCCTTCCAACTCTATTAATCTGTTAATTACTAGGAACGTTACAACTTGATAAACCCATTGTTGCTTAACCAAAGGTGGGCACCTGCAGAAAAACAAATGTGGACAAAAGATAAACTTTTATGATGGGGCCACTACATCATTTTCCACATCATTTTTTCTTCCTTAACTTGATACCCAAGCATGGCATCATGGACTGAAAAAAGCGACTGGCCCAGCTTTCCAGCCACCTTTCATGCCTGACTATTTGGCCTAGTCTAGTTTGACTGGGAACTTGTGGAAGTTTGAAAAAGTTTAGACTGGATTTGCATTTGTATCCACCTATCAAGTCCTTCCCAAGGATCTGAGATTGGCAGATGTTATTGTTTGATAGTTTTAAAAGATATCACTGCAGGTTGTAAGGTGTTTCTAGTAAAACTGATTTTTTCAATTGACTAATGGTTATTTTGTCAGTGCTGATGGTGTCCAAGTGGTGGTCCAGATGTTTGGGGATTATTATCATTATTGTATTTCTTTAGAACAGATTCCTACTGAATTCTAAAGATTTTAAACACAGAGAAATCTGGATAGGATCACAGCTGTACTGCTTCTTACATTACTATATTATGAGTTAATATTGGTTATTATTTTAAAAAGAAATAAGACTTATAATGTTCATCCAAAATTTTAAGTCACCTATGTCTTTAATGCTGAATTTTGAATCTAACACCTCTGATCTAGTCATCTGATAATTTTTGATAGATATATAACAGACTGCTTTCATTTATGCTAATATTATTGGAAGTAAGTCAGTTATTCTAAATGCTATGCCCTATTTTTAAAATACATAAATAAATATAGATTCCTGTACAGGAAAAAACACAAAAGATGAAGTAGTATTTTTGCTAATACCATATCCATACAAGCACTCATGACAAATTAGTTCTATAGCTAATGCAATAATGCTCTTAAAAATGACCTTGAAGATTATTTTGAAGAATAAATATTACTTCCTGGTATAGATTGGGGTAATACAAGAAAAACACTTAACATTCTGAAAGTAATTATCCAGTTTGGTCCTGTGATAAACTAGGGGAGTGCAAAAAGGATGCACACAAACTGTTCTGAAACTCAAAAACACCATTTTGAGTGTGTTTCGCAATCAGAACCATACATGCATATTTGGATTCAGTTGTTTCAGGAATACAGCAAAACATGCTGAGTTAAAGTTTAGAGTTTGCTTGTTTATTTGTTTCACTACAGACAAAAAAGTGTAGCTATTTTGAGCAGCACCATTGAACGTTCCATGCTGTTTCAGACAATGTGTCAGGCTGAACGTTCTTTCTTCTCTCATTGGAATGTGATCTTTTGAATGCTTCTGTCTGGGATAGTACAACAACAGGGATTAGGAATTTAGATTGAGAATAAAAATGGGAAGGGTCATCTGGGAATGGGTACAATTTTGAAAAGAAGCAGCAAGCATTTTAGGAACACAGGTGAGAGATCTGGAGAGATGTTGAAGAATTGTTGTAAAGGACCAGCAATTGGATTGGACACGTGCTTATGCTAGTGAATGTGACTGATGATATATCTCTGAGGCAACTATTAGACTTTACCATTGAAAGGGGGATGGAAGGAGGAGGAGTTAGTTACAGGAGCATTTATCCACCATCCCTCCCATGTTTCCCCATTTTCCCTCAGCCCTGTTTTCATTATCAACCACACATGATCAGAATTCTGACCATAAGTCACTGATTTATCAGGGTAACACATACAGTTCAAGAATGTCTCCTCAGGAAATTCAAGGCACCTGGGGTGATCTCATCACAGCCATGGCTGAAGTGGTTGGATCATTGGTAGGATTCAAATTTTTTTACTATCGATTCTGTGGGCATGGCTATGTGGGTGTGGCTATGTAGGCATGGCCAGTTGGGGTGGTCAAAAGGTTTTTTTTTTTCTTTCGCAGCACACTTCCTGCGCACCCATTTTTGGCCTACTGGGCCTCAAGGAAACTTCCTGGATGCTGGAAAATGAAGCATTTTGAAGCCTTCCAAGGTAAGTACAACAGAGAGGGGGAGGGAATCTGCTGTGCCGCATGATTTAGATTAGCTAGAAAGCAAGAATCCAATGATTTCCTGCTTTCTAGCTAAACTAAATCATACAGCACAGCTTATTGTCACCCAACTGATTGTTGGAAATACCAGTTTGCCCAAACCTGTAGTATTTTTTACTACCGGTTCAGGCTAACTGGGCCGAACCAGCAGCATTTCACCTCTGAGTTAGATGGTTAGCTTCCTTAGATATCAAATTATAACATCTATCCAATTGCAATTCTAAAACTTATATATTATGGTGATTTTATTATGGTTTTATTTTAATTTAATATTTTATTTCCTGTATTGTATCATCCACATGAAATATACATAAATATATACATCACATACATATGCATACACATACAGTGGTGGGATTCGAATAGTTTAACAACTGGTTCTCTGCCCTAATGAGTGGTTGGGTAGGTGTGGCTGGGTGGGCATGTGACTGGGTGGCCAACTCAATGTCACTCACATCAAGGGATACCTTGACTTGACTTGACCAGACTCTCCTTGCCCAGACTCTCCTCACCCCTTCCCTCCCAGCCACTCCTTGCCCAGCCTCTCCAGAGTCAAATAAGAGTGCTGGCTCTGAAGTCATGTATCTAGCATAGAGGCAATATTTTGGACAGTAGATATAAAATTGTGCAGCCTAGACAAAAGAAATGCATGCAGCTTCAGTTCTTGGATCATACTTGACCTTCGAAACATTCAGAGATTTATTGACTTTCCATAATGTGACATTAAACTTCATAAAGTAGGCCTAGAAGCATTAATCAATGCACCGATGTGACTGATCAACCGACTCATTAATCACACCTTTCAAAATTGGATTTTATTTCTAATTTTAATCAAAGCTGTCCCCCATGAAAAGCAAACCACCATTAATGCAGTGTTTAAACTATTTAAGTATAGCTTTTGATAATTAGATTAACATGACAAATTTTCAAGGAGCATAAGGTCTTCCTCCTCATCCACTGAATTATATATTGTAAGTATAATCTGGACTCCATTATGTTTTCTTAAAATATCTATTTTATTAAGATTAAGCTGTGGCCCCTTTAATCAACTCAGTGCAGATCAGTAGCTGGTGTACTTTCAGTTAATGAAATAAAAATCTCAAGTAAAAATCTGTCATGCCCCTGGTGGAGACTGACTCTGAGGAAGAGAAGGAACAGCCAACAGGGAGTGGGAGTGTGGTTCCAGAGGTGGTGGAGGAGGCTGGGGAAGGGCAGAGGCCAGCTGAGCAATCAGAGGAGAATCCAGGCCCATCCCCTATCCATCCAAGATCACGCAAGGAGGAGAGGATCAGGGAAAAGTGAGGTCTACTCAAAAGGAGATTACCATGATCCTCCTCATGGCTTGCAGCTGGGAGCTATGTATATAAGTTTGTAACTATGCAATCAGAATTGCTGGAGTCAAAGTTTTGTGTTTGCTTTGAAAGCAAACACATCTTTTCTGGCGTTCTTCCCATGGACTCTCCTCGGTTATTTTTCTGGAGTTTATGATTAGTTATCTTGGCTTGCTTTGGAAGTATTGTCAATGCAGTTTGTTTTGGTTTTCTTTTTGCCTCATTATTTACTTTTGTGACTTTAAACTGTGCCTGATAAAACAGTGAAGTTAAACTGAGGACCTTACCAGACTTTAATGTATGTTTTGGGTTATTTTGAGAGACTACGGGTCATCACAAAATCTTTCATCATAACTTGTGGTCTTTATGTCCTATAACTGCTATCACATTTTTCATTTTTGGTCCTGTTAGGCTATTTGAGAATTAGATAAATCTGCAATGGAAGGAGAGTGAAAGATAACAAAGTAGAAAGAATAGAAAAAACACTGTAGGTTAAGGATGAGGAAAGAAATGTTCATGTTTTATGTGTAGAAACTTTAAAATATTTGCCAGTTTCTGATAAAAACTGATAATAGAAAATTTGGGTTGGATTATTTTCAGATACACGTATGTAAATTCCATGCATCTATTTTGGAGAAAAAGAAAATGCAGCCTTCCTTATTCAGGAAAACCACTTTGTATCAAACACTGGACATTTAAAAGGCTAGATTTGTATCTAAGAGTACTGTACACATTTGGGCACTGAATAAAGATTCTGACATACCTTGTTCAACAGGAATAACACAACCTCTCTATTTATAAATAACTATTCTTATTTAAAAAGCCCAGTACTGATAGTAGAAAATTTGGTTTGAAGTAGACAAAAGCTCTACTTTACATGAGTTGGATGAAAAAACAGCGATATTTTTTTCTTTTAATGACTCTGTAATCCCTTGCATAGGGGTGATGTTGGTGAGATTGAATGGACCTGAGAGTTTACTGGCTAGATGTCCTTCCTGACACCTACACAGAGCTCACAGCAGATATTTTCTCTTTGAGCCCAGGGAGAAATATCTGTCACAACCCAGGCTCAAACTCACAACCTCCTGATTGTGAGGTGAGAGCTCCATCTCTAGGCTACCACGCCACTTGAAAGACAGCAGTAATAATAATGTGGCATAATGAATTGCTTCATTTTTTTTTATTTCTAGATTCCAAATTTATGTAGAAAAACATCCTGAAGACAAAACCACACAAATTTTTTTTTAAAAAAAACCACAACTCTTAAAACTCACAGCCATGCTACATAGGAAGTTTGAAAACTATATTTCTAAAATTTCAAGAAGATACTAACTATGAAGAGACTGGTCCAAACCATTTACTTCCACCCTGTCAAGCTGCTTTAAAACTAGCCTATTATATCTGATAAATTTGAATGTGACCAAACTTTAAGAACTCGGCCTCAAAAAATATATATTTTAAAAATTGTCATCATAAAAGTTAGAGAAAAAAATATGATGTACTGGTTCAAGTAGGAGATTAGGTTCTTGGAAAGTGGAACAAACAGTACCCTAAATACAAGAGGATAGGATGATCTAATCAAGAAAAATAATTTATGTTAAATTAATTTACATATGTAATGTTAAATATTCATTAATTCACAATTTATTAATTCATATTAATTCATAAAAATGTTTGTAGTTTTAAAATAAAACATCATTTCATCATCATTATCATCATTAAAAAAGAAATTTTCCCTCAGTTAATTGTGATGTATTTTAATGCAATAAATGCATACTTTATTAATGAAACTCTTTGCTATCTTCCTCTTTTTTCTTTGAAAATATTTCGGGAGCAAATAATACTGTGATCTGACAATTGAAAGGATTTTTTCCCCCAGCATTCTACAAAATATTATTTTCAATTTATAATGCAATTTTAAATTCATCACAAGCTCATTTTTCTGATTCTGAGATCCCAATGGAGCACTGCAAGATCCTTATTCTGCTGGATTTTGCAAAATGTTCTATTAGTTAAAAATCATTAAATGGAATGCCAAGGTAGTGCCACATATAATGTCTTCTTCCAACATCATTTTAATTTCCAAGAATGCCCCTCAGTCTCACATAAAGTAATAGTAGCTTAGAAAGCAAAAATGGAAAATGGTTATTTCTGATCCTTTTGAAATTATAACTCCCTGCTCAAAAACAAGGTAAAATGAGACTTTCATTTTATGAATCATGGATAGAATACAGGAGGGCTTGTTTCTCAGTTACTATACTGGCCTTAATGAAATGCTTTAATTTCTTGTTTCAGTTAAAGCTTTATCCCCATTTTAGTCTTCTGGAAGTAGTTAAGACCCAACCTTTTTTGTAAATTGCTGTAAATTTGTAAATTTTGTAATTTACAAGGTTTTGTACAACCTTTTTTGTAAATTTTGTAAATTTGTTAATTGTAAATTAAAAGAGTTTTGTAACTCTTACCATCTTTCATATTTTTATTTTTAAATTAATTTTGAAGGGTTTAGATTAGTTTAGTTTTGGTGGTGGTGGGGTTGCCCTTGATGCATGCATTCATTGTTGCATTTATTCTCTAAAATTAATTATTTATATATTAAGATGTATTTCGATTGATTGAGAGATACACAAGATCTTCTTTTTCTTGTGAAGCCCCCAAGTTTATATATGTAAGAAGAACTTTTGGCCTTGACTGTTCCTGTATTCAGGAGAATGATGAAAACCTACTATAAATAAATAAATTATAACAATGCTGACTCTTTTATGCTTCTGCAGAAACAGTAAATCCTTGTTACCAGCTGTTCAGGAGAAACATTTACTTCAAATCTTCAGTATTAACTTCTCAGGGCATTTGATTTGCCACAGAGGGAAGCAGGATACAAATCCAGATCAGATTAACACAGCTGAAAGGGACCTTGTAGGTCGTCTAGTCCAACTCCATCCCAAGTTGAGTCCGATCTTTTTTCATAAGACTTCTCAACAAGAATTTCAACCCAAGTCCCAACATCTGCTTCCTTATATGATGTTATTAGTATTTTTCCATTTAATTGTCCCCTGCCCAAGCAGGAGACCCTACACCATTTCTGACAAATGGCAGTCCAATTTCTTCTTGAAAGTCTCAACTGATGAAGCTCCCACAACTTCCGAAGGCAAGCTGTTCCATTGGTTGATTGTTCTCACTGTCAGAAAATTTCTCCTTATTTCCAGGTTGAATCTCTCCTTGTTCAGTTTCCATCCATTATTCCTTCTCTGGCCTAAAGGTGCTTTAGAAAATAGCTTGATCCCCTTCTCTCTGTGGCAGCCCCTGAAATATTGGAACACTATTATCATGTCTCCCCTGGTCCTTCTCTTCACTAGACTAGCCAAGCCCAGTTCCTGTAACTGTTCTTCATATGTTTTAGTCTCCATCCCCTAAATCATCCTGGTAGCTCTTCTCTGTACTTTTTCTAGAGCCTCAACTGTCTCTCAAGAGTCTTTAATTTGGTCAGGAGTTGGAATGTGAATAAGAGTTTGCTATTTATTTATCATTATATTTCAGGCACTGTTTTACATATTTCTGTTCTCCAAAGTAAAATGCAAAAGGTGAAGGAACCCTTCAGCTCCCAATAATCTCTTGCACAAAATAAGTAAAAAATCCTTCCAGGGACATAATTCCTTGCTCCTGTTTGTGAAGGTGATGAAAGAACTGCTGCCAGCAAATTTGGAAAGTTGCCATTATCAGCAATCCTGTCACACGAGCAAAGCCTACTAGGGAATAACAGCAAGCAAAGTAGAAGAGAAACAGGTTGGTTTCTTTCACGCTATTATAACTGAAAATTTCCACATGGAATTCAAAAATGTATTCGAGTATGGAAATGGAAAATTGACTGTCCCTTTTTAGAATATCATAGCTTTTGATGCTTTAGTGAAAGAACAGGAGGAAGGAGGAGGTAGGAACAGGAAAAACTGAAGGACTCATAGGTAGGAAATTCCCCTTTTTATCTTAGCTAGTGCAAGTGCTGTCAAAGCTCCCTTCCTTATCCTAAAGATTATTATGGAAATAAGGAGGTAGTAATTAGAAGGTACACTTTATTGGGTTCTGTTTTAATATGTTATTGAGAGGCTAAATATAAATACAAGGTTTCTTCCTTACTAGTGGAAGTATAACAAGTATAAGAGTATAATGGAATGCATTGTTCTGCAGCCAAATCAAAGCACTATACATAGATATAGATATAGAGATACCTTTAATGCATGCAGAAGTCCTTTATAAGTTTTTAGAATGCTCAGCTCCACTAATATTGGAATTTAAATTTTGAAAGAAGCAATATTCCATATCCAATATTTGTAAATCATGATTTTCATTTCCTTCTTGCAGGTTTCATCATTTTTTTAATCATATAACTCCTCAGGATTACTGTCAGCTTTAATATAAATGTTGGCAGAGACTGGGTTCATTTTTACAAAATGTTATCGAATAACCTTGTAGAGGAGCAGTGAAAAATTCTATAGTCTGCAAGGAAGGGTGTTATTTGTTTAAAAAATAATGATACAATCATGTTTGGCTTTAATGTGGAAAACAGTGCAAAGAAATATTTATTTTCTAATATAATTAGAAAGGTTTTGAAACAAAAATCCACGATCCCCATCTAACAGTAGACTCCATTTTGTATTTTATCATTGTAACATTGAAATATTATGATTCTTAAAAAGGCCAGCTGTATTAACAGCTCAAAAAATAGGGGGGAAATCACATAAGCTGCATGCCTAGGTATTGATGGACAGAATAGATCATGATAGACAGAATCAGAAAGTTGAACATTATTGATGAAATAAGCTGAAGATCATATTCAATTCCTGACAAAATGAAATTGGTATTTGTAATACCAATTACAAAGGTGATCAGCCTGCCAGTCCTGAGATTGCTTCTGAACAAGACTGCTTTTCCCCAGAAAAGTAGGTAGAAGCTATGGCACAGGATGAGTTTTGTCTGATGTACCAGCTATGACTTTTTCTGGAGCAGGATATTGTCACTATATTTCTTTTATATTACTTAAATTTGCTTTACATCGGTCAACCTCTGAAAATGCTTTGAAAGCTATAAATAGTGCAAAATTTAGCAACCAGGTTACTAATCAGGATAAGCAGCAACCTTAAATTCTGCATTGCGTGCTACCATAATAGGTATTCAAATCCAATTCTGTTCCGTTCGGAAAAACGCGAGGTAGACCGGGTTCCAACAAATAAATGTCTTTATTTGCAAGAGCAAAGTAAACGGAACATTGGCTCAAGCCGCGGCAGCCCTTTTATAGCGGCTTGCCTGCCGGCTTGTAGCCAATGACAGTAGTTTAATCTTGCCGCCTTTAAGCAGCTTCTTGGATTGGTTCCTAGTGAACCAATCCCTATACTGGCTTTCTTAGCCAATCAGAATAGCGAATTAGGAGTCTACTATTTTCATACAGAACAAATTCAATCTTGAAAGCAAATATAAGTATCCCAGGATAATGTTGTAGGTTGCTGTAGGATCCAATCTGGGTCAGTCATCAGGACCAGAGGTTTAGTTTTCTGAACTTTCAAACTTGGGCTGGAGCCCATCCTCAGGAAACTTCTCTCTACCAGAATGTGACACATTCCGGTAGAGAGAAGTTCTTCAAAGACGGTCTCCAAAGCTTGTAAACATCTGGTACTGGCCCAACTTGGATCAAGTTCAAGGTGCTGATTTTAACCTGTAAAGCCCTTCATCGATCACTCTCTGTGAACTTACAAGATTGGGTCTCTTCCCCAGACCAGGGTCATTCTAGGCATTCATCTCAGGGCTGCCACTTCAAATCAGGAACATGAAGGAGCAGCAGAAACATTCCTTCTTGGTAGCAACTCCTGTGCAGTGAAATACTTGCCCTGAGGTAGGATGTGGCCCTCACCTTTCTTGTCAAAAATGACTGGGTGGATGTACCACCAGGGATAAGACATCAGGGCTATCGCAGAGAAAGCCTGCTTTCATATCATTGAGGGTTCACCTGGATGTCTGCAGCTCAGATTAGATCATCCTAATGAAGGAGCAATTGCAAAATATGGGGTTTTTTTCAGCACCACCTCTTCTGCTCCTGATTATTTGTCATTCACCTTGTCCCACCCCCAGACTTGAAGATTGTTAAAAAAATAAAGTAATCAAAGGGATAAAGAGTAGGTTTCATCTGGGTCCACCCTGTGCCTTGGGATTCTAACCCCAAGAGGCTTTCTTGAGATTCTTCACTGGTTGCTGAAACTGCAGGAAATGTCCCACATCAAGCCTTGGAAACAATGGATTGCTCCTTCAATTGAGAGCAGAACTTGTTTAAAGAGAAGCAACCAAAACACAGTTTTATAAGATTATAGCTTGGGTGAGAGTATAAAGTATTGTGTATTTTAGTTTCAATGTTTTTTTAGGACACAATAGCTCAGTGGTTGAAGACACTGAGCTTGTGAGCTAGTAAGCTGACAAGTTCAAGACCCAAGTGCCACATGACAGGGTTAGCTCTTGTTATTTTCCTCAGCTTCTGCCCACCTCACAGTTTGAAAGTATGCAAATGAGAATAGATAGATAGATAGATGGATGGTACGGTACGGTACAACTTTAGTGGGAAAATAACAGCATTTAATCAAATGACTTTAGACAACACCAGCTCCCTTGGCTAAGAAATAGAGACATACACAACCCCCTAGAGTTCAGAGGTGGTATTCAGCAGGTTCTGACTAGTTTTGGAGAACTGGTAGCAGAAAATTTTAGTTGTTTGGAGAACCAGCAAATACCACCTCTGACTGGAGATTTTACAGTATTCTTCCCCTGCCATGCCCACCAAGCCATGCCCAAAGAAGCAGTAGTAAAAAAAATTGAATCCCACCACTGCTAGAGTTAGTTATGACTGAACAGAGGAAACCTTTACCTTTACCTTTTTTTATTATTATTATTAAAACCACTTCAAGGAACTAGAATTATTTTCCATTGGGAATCGCTGTCATAAAAATGTAAAGCAAATATCTGGCTATGTATGCAGTTCTCTTTGAATCTTTTCATTGGATCCAGATGTTTAGGTTCCCTTACTTGGATAGAATGTAATACATGGTTCTAGAACTGCTCAGGGGCAGCAGCAGTTTTACTTTAATTAAAACTTAAACATGCTTTCTGAGCACCTCTAGAAAAATGAAACAATAATATTTCTTATTGCTGTCAGAATTCCACTGCAGAATGTTAAAATGCCTGCGCCCAGAACAAAGCACAGAATAGCAGTTTCTATCATCTCAGAGAGTTGATTCATCTTTTAATCCAGAGAGAAAAAGCAAGAAACTGTGTAACTGCAGCTGCAGTTATTCACTGTCAGTCAGAAATGACAAATATGAAGTGGATATGCAAAGAATTGCATCACCTCCCTGCTATGGCACCATCTGACATCTCTGTGTTGGCTCATGGAGGCCAGAGTACCATAGAATTGGCAAAAGAATAAACAGTGGAAGCAGAGTGTATTATGGGAAGCTGGGGGCTTTTGCTACTCCCATAGTACTGTAGCTTGTTAAATACATGCGGCAAGCTTTAGGCAGGAGAAAGAATTGCAACTTACTTAGGTGGGCCCCAATAAAAATGACCTTGCCCACCAGACTTGATTAAGTAGACCTGAAGGGATTAGGTCAGACTCTCAAGAAAAATGCAGACATCTTATGCAACATGTTGGTTTGAAGACTGAAACATCCATCAGATAAATGCCACAATTCATTTCCTCCAAAAGTCTGTTCTGTTTCAGCTTTTGTTGCTAGCCTATCTGAAATAGCCAAGACAGAGCAACACTGAATTATTTTGCAGCATTACATATCGTGCAAGTGTTCTTCTTGTTTCAATTTGCATGTTAATTTCAAAGAAGCAACTTAAAGGAACTGCCAAAGCAGCTACCTTAAAATACATTGGAAATTGCACATTAAAGAAAGTGAATGTATAGTTGCTTTCCTGCCTTCTCTGCCTTTGTGTGTTGACTTTTTTATTTTAAAATGACCTCGGTTCTACTCTAAGCCTTTAGCTCAAACAGCATTCAGTTTAATATTTCATGAAGTTTTACTTCCTCTATCTTTCACTTATTTTATAAACTGTAAAGCAGGTATTGCAAATTGAAAAATGAGTATGAAAATGCCTGTATCTTTTCTATCTGATGACAATTCTACAATTCTACAATTCAGAAACCTAGACCTTGTCATTGGTCTCGAAGGCTCTACAAATAAAGCCATTTCTAAATTTGAAACATAGCCTCTTTTGCATACAATATATATACATACATACATACATACATACATACATACATACATACATACATACATACATGTACATATATGTGTGTGTGTGTATTGTGTTTATGTGATTTTGCTAGTAATGGATAACTTGCTTTACTGTCCTTTATATTGAGTGTAAAATAGGTTAAAGAGACAACTTGTAGATGGTAATATCTCCCTCTCTCTCTCTCTCTCTCTCTCTCTCTCTTTCTCTTTCTCTTTCTCTCTCCCTCCCTCCTTCCCTCTTTCCTCTCCCCCTCTCTTCAGGCAGACATCTAGATCTACATATATATATACACACATATACTACACTGATGGATAGAGAGAAAGAGATTACACAGACATATATATACACACAGAGAGAGTCATAAGACTGAAGGTTTAAACTAAATTTACTTTGCATTAATGTCAGTATTCAAATAGGAAGATGCAGCTGGAGTCCTGAGATTGACTAATTTGTGTTGCAAAATATCTCTAGGAAATCTGGTGCAGCTTCAACATGGGGATTCCTGCCAATTGGTATAGCATAGATCTTGAAATTGTACAAATGGCTGTTGAAAGGTTTGAGGAAGGAGCAACACAAATGTAGAATTTAAATAACAGTGCTTTCAAAAACAGTCATAAAAGAAGAGACACTCCAGGGCTCCTGGAGTAAAAGAACTAACAACAATTGTATCTTATCTCTTATATATTAAGAAGGTCAAAAAATATCTTTGGTGCTGTCTAGATAATTAAGAATTAGATAGATAGATAGATAGATAGATAGATAGATAGATAGATAGATAGATAGATAGATAGATAGATGAAAGAGAGTGAGTGAATGAATGAATGAATGAATGAATGAATGAGAGAGTTTTCAAGCACATGCTTTTTTATTTCAATATGCCATGATAGCTAAAACCTATTTAATTGTGGTCCAAGTTGAATTAACCTACTAATCAGCACATATTTATAAAAAATAGTTAAATATGTTTATATTCAAAAAAGTTTTTTTAACTATATTATATTTAAATTGTGGCATTTCACAGATGCTCGGGCAATGTCACTGAGCAGGTTTAATGCTTTAAATATCTGAGACTCATGTTCATGATCAAGTAAGAGTGCCCAAACTGAAAATGCAATGGAATCACCACAGGGAAATTCTACAGGCATTTTATGTTTTCGGCATTCAAAAGGAGGCATCATTGTTCCTGTTGTCACCAAACAATTTATGGCCAGGTTCTTGAGTCAACAGTTATACAGATCTCTGCTGCTGCCATTCCCCAAAAATTCCCACCAAGAAAAAGTACCAACTAAATTCCTAAGGGTCACATTTCAGACCCTTCCCCCCCCCCCCCCAA
>BHFT01021944.1:46554-101464 GCA_004320025.1 Laticauda laticaudata
TTCCCCCCCCCCCCCAATATCTCTAACATCAACTTGTAGTTGGAGAAGGGTGTTTGGCTGGAAGTTCTTAATAGTTAAAAGTTAACTTCTGTGCAATGGGTCTGGCTTTCTTAACAACTATTGACAAGTGTCATTCATAAGTGGATTCTTCATTCATTAAATATGCTATTGAATAAACTGACCCATGGCCTTTCCACTGGGTTTTTTCAGTTCTATGAGAATAGTATAGAATGGAACAGAACAGAACAGAGCAGAATAGAATAGAATAGAATGGTTCTTTATTGGCCTAGTGTAATTAGACATACAAGAATTGTGCCTCCAGCATATAAGCTCTCAGTGTACACAAACAACAAGGTAATATAATCATAAGATACCAACAGGAGAAGGTAGTAGAAAATATCAGTAGGATAATAGTAATACTACATGGGTATATATTCTTAAACATATGATTATGGAAGGATGCTTCATATACAACTAAAGGGCAAACTAAGATCAATTTCACCAGGTTCTAGAAACAGAGTTTGCCAATAAGATATCTATCTACCTACCTACCAATCTTCAAATTCATCTTCACAAAGCTACCTGTCTTCTAATCTACTCTGTTCGAAGGCAGATTTATTGCAGTCCTCTAGGAGTTCATTTTGTTACTCAGGGATAGTCAAAACATTGGGTTGCATCTTCCTATACTGTGAATGCTATAGGGATTTACCTAAGAAGCTTATTGTGCTGCTTTTGCTAAAGTTTTCAGGCCACCTGGATGAAGCCCTTCTCTCTTTCACAGGCAGACAGGCAGACAGCAACTCACTATTATGCAGCAAATTCTTGCATGGCAGCATGTAGAGGGAGATAACAGGTGACAAAGGGACGCCAGCAAAATTAGTGCTCTATCTCCCTCTCCAGTTATATCTGTCAATCTCCTATTGCTTTTATATTTCTTTCTGTTTTACAATGTATTGCGCTACTATCTGTATTTTTTTTTACTTCTTGTAAGGTATTTCACATTGCCAATCTTGAGCTATATTAAAAAAAAATCATTCTTTCAAATTATATGTGCATGAATATAGCATATATATGAAAAGGGAGTACACATTAGCTTAAGTTGAACATTAAATCATGTATATTGTGAGTACGTTTGCCCAAAGCTTTGAAGAGATGCTTTGCTTTGACAAAGGTTTATGCAAAGAACCCCTTTGAAGCTGCTCTACAAAGCAATATGTTCTTACCCCTCTTCCAAAGGGAAAGAGACTACATTGCTTGATTTCTGTGCTTGCTCTCTCTCTCTCTCTCCCTCTCTCTCTCTCTCTAGCAGCTCCAATACTCAAAAGTATTGCCCCAAATCATGCACGTACTTAAAAATTAACTTTGTCTGATAATTTTTTTATTTAACTCAATTTTGGTGTTGTTGCCTGACTCTAAATTCTGGATGGCTCATTATATTAAAAAAAAAAACCCAAAGCAATGCAATCAACTAAAAATACAGTAAAGGAAATAAACAAAATGGCAAATCCAAGCAATTAACACCAAAACATATGAACATAAGACATATGCATCTAACAAGTGGTTCCATCCACTCCATCCCAAGATCTGGGAGAGTAGCCAGGTTTGTCAGGACTTTCTGGAGTGTCATCAAGATGAGAACCATCTATATCTTGGAAAACCGCATCCATGAAAGAGAAGGCACACTTCTGGGATACTGAAATAGAACACTATTTAATTAAGGGTCGGGCAATAGAAACCATGGAACACTGGTTGCCCCTTAAATATTGGGGCCAATATCAACTAAGACTGGTACAGGTGAGAATCAGCACTCTGAATTGTACCCAAAAGCATATTGCCAGCCAATGTAGCTCACAAAGCAGGGGTATGATGGGCAGGTCCACTGCTGCTCACACCACCACTGGGAGGTCTTCTACTCCAACCCACTATTCAAGCAGGAAGCCCTATACCTATACTGTTCCAGACAACTGGCTGTCCAGTCTCTTCTGAAAAGCTCCAGTGATGGAACATCCACAACTTCTGAAGGCAAGCCATTCCACCAGTTAATTGTTCTCACTTTTAGGAAATTTCTCTCCTCAGTTCTAGGTTACTTCTAGAATGTTCAAAGATAAGAAGTATTTTAACTCGAATAATTATAACAAGACAATGAAACCTTTTCCTGTTAGGCAACTTTAAGACTGACTATCAATTTGTATTATACGTCTGATAGTTCAAACCCATTTTTGGCCATATAACAGGTTTTAAGTCTTAAATGGTTTCACATTTCTCTAAATCACACTAAGAGAATTAGATGAATATTTTAAGCAGATTAACTTTGCTTTAAATATATTTGCTCAAAATATGCTGGCAGCAACTCAAAATGCAGTGTAATACTCTCAGAGGACTGCAATCTCAAATTCTATTTAAGAAAGCAGATACTGGCAGGATTAAAGCAAATAAAGTCAATTAACTGAGAGGTGGGTTTTTTTTTTAATTTGTTTTCTCTTGCTTGAAATTGTAAAGGGTGGACATAGTTGGGAGATTAATGAAGAAAGAAGTTAATGGAAATGCAAAAGAAGAAAGAGAGAAAGGAGTTATTATTCATTAGTTGGACCTTTCATGGCAAGTTCTCATTTTACATTAAAAAGGCATTTATCCAGGTTGTTGGTTTGTTTTTATATCTCACATATGTCCATTTTCTTGAGGGGAAAATATTAAAAATTTGTCTATCATCCCAACTATAATACAGTGAATTGAACTGGGGGAAAAATCAGCAAGAAGAGTTCAAAGAAGCAAAGGAAATAGAAAAGTAGCTACCTGTAGATCAAGGTTCTGAAGAGAAGGGACTGGATCCATCACCAAGAAAGTTTATGGAGAATTTGGAGTTGATACAGCAAGCAGATGGTATGGAGAAGTCAAACTGAATTTCTCCATGGAAACAGCACCAACGTCCATATAATATACTGTGCTACAAAGGAATTTAGTTGTGGTGGTTCAATATACAGAGAGAATCCAGCCACTATGGTTATTCAAGAAATGGTTTTGCCAAGTGAGTGTGTTATACGTATTATGCATTAAGAATTTTAGTAATTATGCATTGGGGTAACATATAAAGCTGCTGTGATGTTTACTGTATTGCTCTGAAACCAAACTAACAATTATGCTAATGACTTCCTTGGGTCAAATTCAGTTTTGTGTTTTTGGCAACAATATTGAAGTGGTTTGCCATTACCTTCTGAGATTTATTGTTCAAATTCTCAGTCTGGCCTTCAACCTTGGGATTTCCTGGAAATTTTCTAGTAGTCTTCAGCTTAAGACTACAATTGGGACAGGAATCTCAGTTGTTAAGTCAGGCAATCACATTAAATGAGACATTGCATGACTTCTCAAGTTACTGCTTTGCTCAGTGACTGCAGTCCTGGCACTCCCAGTTGTGGTTATTAAGCAATTGCAGGGGTTGTTAAGCAGAAGGATTCCAAGGCAAGGAACATGAAGTGCCTTACAGGGGTTTGGGAGTTGGGAGAGTAGGAGACTCCATTCAGGAGCTGAAAGTCCTCCCTGCTGAAATCTAAGCAAGATTTTCAGCCATTAAGTGAAGAGTCATTCATGCTTGGCCTATGCCAGGCTCTCCCAGGACCACTTGTGCTTGAGGCACTCTATGCTCCTTATTTTACAATGCTGACAGTTCACTCTGTGTTTATATTTTGATTCCTTCTGATCTCTTTGGACTGGCTGAATTAACACTGAAGGAGTTCCACTCTTCTCCATGCACAGAAGGAAACTTTTTTGGCAAGGTGCAGGAACAAAGGCACAATCTTCAGGATTTCAGCTGTTTCTGTATCCCCACAAAAAGTAATTCAGCTTATCTTAAAAGGCACAGAGAGATGAGGAGTCCTTTGAGCAAGCGGCAGCAGCATGCAACTTTCGCTGCCAGCTTCTCCATTGATTCTCTGGGGAAGCCAACAGAGAAGATTGAGAATGGCATTCACGATTGCAGGTGCTTGGCAATTGGCTGTGCTGTAAACAATTAAGTGTGAACAGGTTGTCTGTCAAGTAACAGGAAAATTGGGAGATCCAGGTAGTTCATGGGTATAAAGATTTATTGCAAGCTTAAGCTCTGTACAAGAATCTGAACTACTACCGGTAACAGTCAAAGGAAATTGGTGATAGATAAGGGTAGAAGGAATTCAAGGTGGGCTGAACTGAGATCTCTTGGCATAAAGAGACTCATGACTGATGACATGTTTGACCCCTCCTTCAGGCTCAGCCTGGTCATCTCCTACATTGTCAAGCACCTAGATCATGATTACAAGATACAGAGCTGGTGGTGCAATATTTTGCGATGGCTGGAAGTGCTTTACGGGCCATAAGGCACTTTTCCAAGGTCATCATAATTCAGGACCACTGGTAAATGAACAGTCGTAAGTCAAGGACTACCTGTATGTCTAGATCAGGAATCTATGAGGGGATGCTGAACTGGAACTAATCTGTCCCAATCAGCATAATTGGTAAATAAAGATTTGTTAATGATTTTATTACTATGGAACATTTTTAGTTAAGCAGAACTATGATGGTGGGTAGAGGGAGGAACTGTCTTTATCACAGTCAGTTGTGGGTCCTGTGTCGATTTATCTGAGGCATCATTGTGAATACATATAATATAAATAGCACAATCAGACTTTCTTGCAATGAATCTGGCTTAGATCACAATTTTATGAAAGAAACTGTTTTAATCTGCCTATACATATACACTCCCATTGATAGCCAGTAACAATGGGTCCATGTAAATAGTCACAGTGTCCAAGAGACATAATTGCGGTGGCAACCTTTAATGTAATTTATTGCAAAACATTATTCTGGGTAATTATCTTTTTGTTGCTAGTTATCCAAATGGGGCTTCAGGCTTCAGTTTAAATTGATATTTGGCTGGTGTTCTCTGTTTGGCTGGTGATTTCAAGAGCCTTCCTTTTAAAAAGAAGCATCACTGTATTGATTTTTCAGATAAATGTTCATATGTGGAAAAGAGACATTATGACAACAAAATAATAGCATCACCTCATCCCATTCCCTCAAAGATTACACAGTACAAGACCTACCATCACTTACGACTCTCCGTTCCTAAAACACTACAGGGAACACATCCAATTTCTATTCAGTAAGAATAATACCATTTTGTGTTTTGATATATAATCCTGGCTAGCCAGGAATGCCAGAGTCAAGGTTAAAGAGAGGAAGAGTTGAAATCTGTAAACCACATCAAAGTTAGATAGAGAAAAGTAGCGAAGGATCTGCCAATAAGAGATCTGTGGACTTTTATCTTTCTCAATGAATTGGTTTGTGAGAACAATGATCTAAAAGGCAGCATGTAGACAGCATAGAAGTCAGAGGCTGTAGTTAACTTTTGGGGCAGAGGATAGAGAATAGTAATAAGTAAAGTGGATAGGGCAATGATGCAGTATAAGTAGGTCCATTCTTTTCTTTATTTTCTTTTGTGCTGGCCAATGTTTCTTTCTTTTAGTTGTTTTGAAGACTGCTAAATCTGGGTTAAAACTTACACACTACTAGGGTTTTTTGTGCATAGTATATCAAAATGGTTTTGGGAAAACAGATTTGACCTCAGAGTTTGACCAACCCTGTTATAAATAAAATTAACACATAAATAAATATTTAGTACATGAGGGAACGTGCTTCTCCCTCTCACTCAGATGCTATGCCTTGCTATCCCTAATATTACACTTCATTTCATTCCATATGAATATATTTATTTCACATCTGTGAAGATACATTGTCAAAGACTGAAATACAAATCATAATGGCAGGAGCACATTTACTTATATAGTAGTCAATCTGCTAATCCAGTGTAAACCAGTATCTCCTTAAATGAATCTGTGCATAATCTTAGTTTGGTTACCATTATTTAGATCAAGAAATTAAACGTGTTTACTTTAAAATTGTGTATCTATGTCTCTAATCTTTGGGTTTTTTATATAACTTCTGTTGATTTGCATATTAGTATATTATTTTAGTGATTTTTTCATTTGTACAAATAAATGCCCAAATATTTCATTAATTGAGTTTTCACAAGCCATAGTTGGCTATTGGGTTATTCTTTATTTCACATGAAACTACACTTTACAAATCTGGATTTGTAGCTGGATTCAAATGTGTCTTTATTTCAAAACTAAGCAAATCATATTGTAATATAAGGTGATGCACAAAATGCTCACCAATTTTAAAAAATACTGTGAATTTGAGTACTAGTAGTAAGTTTAGATAACTCTGATATGTTAAGAATTTGAATTTTATTATGGATCTTTACTGTGGATCTTTACTGTGTTTCCAGCATCCAGTGCTGGATGGGGAATTCTGGGAGTTGAAGTCCATAAATCTTTAAGTTGCCAACATTGGACACTCCTTCTCTACGTCATAACAATTTTAGTGACTTTGGTTAAGAAAAGGTTCAAATGTATGGTCTGGTTTGCTAACCCTAGTTTAGAGCTTACACCACCATTTTTTTGTGCATAGTGTATCAAAATGGGTTTGGTTTGGTTCATTCAGTTCAGTTTGGTTAAATGAAGTTATCAAATAGGTTTTCTTGCCACTTTTCAGAAGTATCACATATGATGCCACTAATCGTGTAGTAAATAAAATAAGTGAGCTGTCAAATTATTTGGGTTTTCTACCTGTTCAGACAAAACAAGTTAATTCAGCTGCCTTGTAGGGGGCTGTCTTTTGTAAGATGATTCAAAATGGATGATTCAAGGAAACAGTAAGGAAAGCCAGAAATGGTTAGTAATTCATTTATTTCCAGAACATAAACCAGCCATGATACTATTTTGTTGTTGCATGCTGGCATTTGAAGCCTGGGATTTACTTGGCTTCATTGTGGCAAATGCATTTTCTTTGAATGAAGCACTCTATGTGCTTCATTTTCTCTTTCTTCTGCAAAGAGAGGCATGTGAAAAAGATTTTCAAATGGTTTGTTAATATCTCACTAACATTCATTGATAGGATGTTTTACAACTTCCATTTTATTTCAGAGTAATATTATTATACCAGCTGAAGGTCAATAGCCTTTAATTGTACCAGCACAGTATGTTGTACTTCCTCTCAGTTGCATGACATGCTTCTCTCTAAAGATGTGTTGTAACATATGGAGATTCCATGTGTCTTTCTCTATATCCATATGTTTTGATCTGATTTATAGGCTTCAAAATAACATTTGATTTTTGGCATGCAACTCTATTTTTGAGACATACCAAGTTCTTGTATTGTTTAATTTGGTTACGCAAGAATTTTCATCTGTTTGTTTCACTACTTCATTGATTAAAAGATGTATCTGTGCAGTAAGGTTGTTGCTATTTCCCTTTGACTGAAAATTACACACACACACATAGTACACATATGCTATATTAAATGTAGATTGTGCAGAATCATTGCATTTGTGCAGATTCTTACAATATGAAATATATTTTGAGATTCCTTGGCATGCAGGGGACAGGATGGCAGAGAGAGACAAAATATGCATTGTAACATTGCAACACAAGCTCTACACCTTATATTCATGCACAGCCTTATCATACAAATACGAAAGAGTAGAGCTCATGTCTGAGCAACACAATGTATGTCTTGTTCTTTTGTCAACATTGTTGTTAACCACTCAGATATATGGAAGGAGCTATTGAGCAAAATGATTTTATTAATGATATTAATAAAATTAGGAATGTAAGTCTCCATCTTGGCACCAGGATAAAGCATGGTAACTTCTGTACTACACCATTTGTATTGCTGTATCTCAATTCTAGAGTATAACATGGTTCATCAGTGTAATGGTGTGGGATTCTGCCAGGTTGACCCGAACTGTTACACCAAATTGTGCTCTCACCAAACCAGTTGTTATACCAGTGGAATCCCGCCCCTGAATGTAACGGTATGTGGGAATGACCTTGAGAGATAGGCTGCAGACTGGACAACCAAAATGTAAATGTCTCAGCCCACCGAAGGTGGGATAATGTGAGAAGCCTTTCAGAAGGGAACCTCCCAAGTTTTCTGGAGAGCAAAAGGAAAGGAGAAGAACATTTTCAGTCTTTCAGGATTCTGTTAAGATAGCCTTACAACCAAGATAGAGCTAGTAGCCCTTTATTGTGCATCTTGTCTGTGTTCTCTTGCCGAGCTAACTATCAGATATGTAGTTATTATCCTGAATTGGTTAGTTGCCAAAGGATTTATTGATCTGCTTGTTGTTAATGCTCATGTTGTCAGTTTCAAACCAAAAGGCAGCTGTCCCCTAGGTAAAACTTGTATGACCAGGCTAAAAGTTTATGTTGCAAATAAAACTTATGATATAACAAGTACTGTCCAACATTATCAACAAATGGCTGGTTGTGTCATAAAGAAAAGATTTGTAAATTTAGAATTTGTGGACAGTTATTTATTTATTTTCTAATCCTTTAAACTGAACTCAAGGTAGCCTTTGTTAGTATTTCTGTTTATTTTAACTCCAGAACAATAACCTCCTGGAAAAAACTGAACTAGGAGGCAGTGACTGCCCCAAATCACTCATACATTTCCAGGACTGTGACTGAACATGAACCCGAGTCTCCACAGTTCTGGTCGAACAGTTTAACTACTAGTCCAGGTTTGGTCCGGTTCTATAGAACTTATACCTGCGAAGAGCAGCTAACATCAAACCGGTTCGGTGTTTGGCCCACCCACCTGTTCAGGCTCTAAGCTGTCCTTTATTCCCTGCTTTTCCCTTCTCAGCTGCTTTGTGTGGCACAGCTGAGGTTCAAAAAAGAGGAAACAAGAGGATTTTCAAATGCTGCGCACCCAAGTGCAGAATTTGTCAGCTGTCCAGGTGGCACAGCTGATAATTTCTTGCAAACACTACACACACAATTGTCCATAGTTTGGAGAACCAGCAAATCATTCCACTGGCTGGCCCTGCCCCTTCCCACCCACTCATTCCTTACCTGGTATGCAAGCCATCCAACTTGCCTGGTTTGGTAAGTTGCTATTTTTCTGTTTTTTTTTCTGACCATCAGCTGTTCTGCTCTGCCAGGAGATTTAGATTAGCTAGAAAGCAGGAAATCCTTGGATTTCTTGCTTTCTAGATAATCTAAAAGCAGAGCCGAACCTTCCTTAGGACTGAAGCTTTTCAGTGCATACTCAGGTACCAATTGCAGATAGATCTCTAAGTTAATCTGTGATTCTGTGAGTAACTCAATCTGCCTGCCTGCTTTGTCTGTTTTGGGGTAAAAGTTGCTCTTTTTTATTAAAAAAAATTCAATATATACATACATGGTGTGTTGTGAGTTAATTTTGTGAGTTTGCTTGCAAGCAAATTTTATATGGCAGACTCTGGTAGCCAATTGCAGATAGATAGATCTCTAAGTGAATCTGAGATTCTGTGAGCAACTCAATTTGCCTGCCTGCTTTTGGGTAAAAGTTGTTCTTTTTTTATAAAAAAATCAATATTTACATAAATATTTATAATAGTTACATGCAAGTCATGCCCACCCAGTCACATGACCACCAAGCCATGCTCAGTCAGCAAGCCACGTTCACCCAGTCACATAACCACCAAGCCACACGCACAAATTAGGCCATACCCACAGAACTGGTTGTTAAGAAATTTGAATTCTACCCCTGACTACTACCCTCCACTTCAAACATTTGCTTGAGGTCATTTATAATCAGAAACATATAATGAGCCATATTTTGATATAATGCATGAAGTAAGGAAATTACTAATAGCAATAGCAACAGCACTTAGACTTAAACACCACTTTATAGTACTTTACAGTCCTCTCTAAGTGGTTTGCCTCAAACAATCTGTGTCCTTATTTTCCCAAACTTGGAAGGATGGAAGGATGGAAGGCTGAGTCACCTTGAGCCAATCAGGTTTCATTTGTGTCTGTAGTACTAATATATTATTTTATTCAGACTCACTGAAAATTAATTGCACACTAAAAGGGCAAATGGATGGGCTCTAATATGGCAGTTCAGCTCCATCAATTTCTCCAAAGATCCACAATAGTGCTCCAGGCTTGAAGGAACAAATACAATATTAGACATCCTTTCCTACCAGCATCTATGGGCAGTTCTTTCTAATATTAGAAAGTCTAGTATCAGAAAGAGGGGAGATTTAAAGTTGGCCAGCCACATGACTGCAAGACTCCATCACTGGAGGGAGCATAGGTTCACTCTCTTTTTCTGTCTTCAGTGAAATACATTTTCCAAAAACAAAAATTGCCAAGCAGGCAAGAAGGGGAGAAAAAGATGAAAACACCTCTTCTTTCAGGTCACTGTTCTTTATGAAATGGTGTGAGATTTTCATTTAAACCATAACTTAATTTACAGTAACTAAATAATCTCCTTCCCCCATTAGTCTGCCTTTGCTAATTGAAGTGGTGGGTTCCAAATTGCCTTGCCTGCAACCTGGCTGCTTTTTGACACTCAACACATACCCTTGCTTCTATTAATTAATTGGGATCATATTTTCACTACCACTAAAAGCTTTAGAATCAGCAGAAAGTCTGATCAAGCAGATAGGATAACCACTTAATCATTTATGGAATGCTGAAGATATCAGATGTGATTTGCTGAAAGGAACTGAATCACTTCATTGCAACTGTAGCATGTAGCTATAATAATTGTGCCAAAGTTATCAGTTATTTTAATAAGACTAAACTGAAAGAAATAGAATTATTTTCTATATTAATGTCTCAGAATTATCCTGAATTTTTGGAATTCTTTCCAGCATACTTCTATGGAAAGAATTTCATAAGAAACTTTGGAAATGCTTTAAACTGAAAAGTTCATATTTCTTAAGCTCCAGATATCAACTTTTACTCTTCACTTGCTGCTGCTTCCCTTCCCTTGCTGCCCTCCTCAAATAATTGCAAGACAATAGAACCAATGTAATACACAGATTTGATGATTGCAGGTAATAGTAGAAAATAGAAAAAAAATGAAGTTATGTTGTAAACTTAGAAAAAGAGGAATGTAAATCAATACTTCTATCTGCTGTAAAGGGAAGTCAGAAGTCATTCCTTTTTGTTTTTGCAGTTTTGGTTCCTTTTTCATTCTTTACTTTTTTCTCTTTTCTATCTTGTATCTTAAACATTACTGGTAGTTCTTGTTAAATTTTATTTCCTTATTTTAAGATCTACTAGTTATTTTTTTAAAAAAGTAATGTCATACATGTCCTTATAGATTTCCTTATTTATTTGTATGAGACTGTATGGGATATTTAACAGATCAGTACTATTTTAAAGCATCTCAGTGCTGCCTCATTATATCAAATCTCATTCTACATCATCTCAAGGAAGACATCTGCTGGGCCTGTTGACCTTTCCATTGGCTGCTCTTTGAAATCCTCAGTTTCTTTGAGACATAATTCCTGCGAAGTTAAATCCAGCAAAGGACACATGCTATTCAGACAGAAAGCGGTGAGGTGCCAGCTGTTCAAAATTAAACTGCTGTTATCTGTGAGAAAATGAATCTGAATAAATTCAGAAAGTTTTTAAAAGATATTGTTAATTGCTATGACTTCGTAACTTCCTCTTTACCCCTACAGTGGTTTTCAAAATGTCCTTCATGAGAATCCTTGAAAGCTTAAAGGAGTTCTGTTCCATCTGGAAATAAGGTGTGCAAGACCGGGTTCCAACAAACAACTCTACTTGTAAGGAACATTTGCCCAAGCCTCAACAGCCCTTCTATAGCGGCTTGCTCGTGGCTTTGTGGCCAATGACAGTTGTTTAAGTGTTCCCACCGTCAGGCCGGCCAATTGGAATGGTGCTTAAGTAACCAATCCGAGAACGGCCTTTTCGGCAATCAGTTTAAGGTATTTGGAGTCTACCAAGTTCTATACACAACACCCCTACCCCCTTGTTTCATCCAACATGCGTAACGTAGTCACGCAGGTAGGTGGGGCTTCTGTGGGTCCTAACTTGACCTGCGCAGCTCAGTCTCAGCCTGGTCCTCAGCGGTTCGGACAGGATCGCTTTCTCTCCACGTCTTCTCAATGGAACCTCCTGGAATGGTGAGTCAGCCTTGCCGCTCCCACCTGAGTTTTCTTGGGCTGGTTTGAGGTGGCTCCCGCCGCTCCCTCCTGGTTCATCCGAGCTGGTCGAGCTGGCCTGGGCTGTCTTCCTTCCAGGAAGGGCCTCGCCTCACTCTCCTGCTCCTGAACTTCTCTGGAGGTCACTATGGTAAGCACTCTTTTTGTTTCATTAGAGTTTTCTAGTTGTGGGTTTGTGTAGTGATTGTTGTCTTGTAATTGGAGGTTCGTCTCTCCCTTTTTTATTATTTTGTGTTTCCCTCCCTCGCTCGGTTGTTTTTGGCGCATTTTATTGGAGTTTGCGGCGGTAGTATAGTGTTGTGTTCTAATGTGCGAGAGTGAAGCTGGTTGATGTGGCTGCTTCCATGTTCTGCGTTGTCTAGTGCAAGTTCGGTATACCGGGGCCCTGTGATTTGAGTAACTGAGTTAAGGTTTTTAGGCGTAGACTAAATCACCGATTTCAAAAGAGCAATATCTACTGGAGGAGTCAGGGGGTTTGTCCCAGGCATAGGTGGGGTGCAGTCTAATCGAGGTAGGAACGCAATTTCCTACCCATGAGGAGTTCAGCTGGGCTTTTGTTCTGGTTGTGCTAGGGGTATATGTTGAATGGTTAATAATCTGTTCAGTTTATCTGCCGTGTCCCCATGTCCATTTTTTCTAGGGCCTCCTTTAGTATAACAAACCATCATTCAGCCCGTCCATTTGAAGCCGGATGAGCTGGCACTGTCAGGGCATGTTGGATGCCCTGTGGTGGCCAAGTAATTGCTCGAAAGCTAAAGCGGTAAACTGGGGCCCATTGTCCGAGACTATTACATCAGGCAGCCCATGCATGGCAAAAACAACAGGTTCCTTAATGCAAAGATTTTTAAAAGATGACAATCTTTTCATCAATTATTATTGTCTCAGATAATTATCTGAGACTCTACACAATGGCCAAAGAAGAATGCTGGCCATTGTTCTTTCATTGAGGAACACCAGCTGTGTTTCAGAACTGCAGATGCTACTCCAAAGCTTGGGTATCTTCCCATGGGCTCCTTCTTGGACAGTAATCACACAGGTCTTAGATCTTGGAGTTGGGGGGAGGGGAAATCAGTGTGCACATCTGTGTAGGTTGCAATGAAAGTAAGGATGCGGCTGACATGACTACTGTATCACAGAGTAGAACATGACTACTTTGAGAACATGACTACTGTATCACAGAGCCTCTGAACTAACCACTGTGCTCTACATGTTTATGCTATTTAGGATAGGCTATAATATGGTCACAAAGAACAGTACTAACCATGAAGGAAGCAAAGACATTTGTTTCTAAGCCAATTTTGTCCTAGGGATTGCAATGAGATTAAAAGCTTGAACCACGATCAGGTTTTTTTTTTTCCTTAGGAGACTGGTTTAATTCTCAGCACGTTGCTTTAATTAGAGTCAAAATGTCTGTGATTCAGAAAAATGAGTTTTGATCATTGGACACCAGAGATATAACACAGTAGCACATAAAGAATTCCTTTGCCTTGGTAGTAAAATGGATAAACAGTATGAAATGCTGCAGGAAAAAGAAGGCTTATGGTTCTGGTACTTTTCCAAAAGATTCTTATTTTACAGGAATCCTTAACCTGGAATTACAACTATTGTAAAATTAGTTTCAATCAGATATTTTGCATGCTGTGTTTATTTCCTTCAAGGTTTGAATAATTACCTTTAATGACAGAAAGGCATTTTGCAAAAATGGCTCATATAACTGCACAAAGCTATATGGAGATTTTGAAAATATATATCATGATAAAATAAATATAGCCTATCTCAAATGAAGATTTAAAATAACAAGAAGTAACAAGCAGTGGCAATTCTATAATACAATGTGACATAATTCATGAAAAGCAAAAAAAAAAAAATAGTATTGCCTAAAGACAATGAAGATGTCCTTCATATTGGAAATAGAATAGAGCTGCAGCTCAGTGAAAAACCTCATGTTTTTTGTGCCAGAGTTTCAACTTCAAAACTGTGTTCTGAAACCCCCCCCCAAAAAAAATCATTGTTCTTTCACATACATCGATGCCCTCTAATATTACAACCTCAAGATGAATGACGGCTGTCTGATAATCTTAAAGGTCTGTAGAGTTTCACATTGTAGAAACCTAGAGCCAGTAGATCTGGATAAATTCCTTGTTTACTAAATAGCTTCATTCCAATCCATACAGAAGTGTGATAGAGTTGTGTAGTGGTCATCTGAATTTTTACAATCCAATTCTGGTAGCCTAAGGGAAAGCTGGTATAAATAATACCACACATAGGAAATGCTGAAAGAGGCTCTTGAAACACAAGGAAGGCACTGTTCAGGCAAAATGGATACTCCTAAACTAGAATGATAATTGTTCCATCTGGAAATAAGCTGCGCGAGACCAGGTTCCAACAAGTAACTCTTTATTCAATTCAGTAAGCAATGGTAATGGAACAACAGCCCAAGCTGCGGCAGCCCTTTATATAGCGGCTTGATTCGCGGCTTGTGGCCAATGACACCACTTTAAGTGTTCCTGCCGTCTGGTGGGCTAACTGAATTGGTTCTCTAATGGCCAATCCGAGAACTGCCTTTTCGGCCAATCAGAATAGGGAACTTGGAGCCTACCAAGTTCCATACATTACAATAATGTTTTCAGATGGCCTAAGGAAATTTTCTGGGTTCCTATTAAGGTTTCAGAAAGGATCTATTTCTTAGCCCTATGGATCTGATTCCGATACTGAAGGCCCTCAAATTAGAAGAGAGGACTCCTTGGGAAAGAACCTAGTGTTGGGAAAGATTGAAGGCAAAAGGAGAAAGGGATGGCAGACGATGAGATGGTTAGATAGCATCATCAACATAATGGACATGAGTTTGGGCAGACTCAGTGGAGAATGGGAGGGGCTGGCATGCTGTGCTCCATGGGGTCATGAAGAATCAGACATGACTTAGCATCTGAACAAGAATGAATGAGTCTGGTTGACTTCACTGGAAGGCTTATGAAAGGATTCTTCCAACCATTATCACTGAAATACATTACAGTTGTTTTATTCTTGTTTGTTTTAGCATAAGTTATATTGTCTGGAAATATATTTCTGAAAAACGGTTTCAAAAATTCTGCTCACCTGCTGACAACGAGGAGTAATCTGAGCACTATTATCTCTTGAGTTCTTCCTTTCACACTGCTTTATATTTCAGGGAATTTCTTTGCTCCCTGAGTTGTTTTATGGGGAACCATGGATTGAAAAAAGTGGGGAAAAGTACAGGAAAAAAAACCTTTGAACATCTGGAAATGGCTGTAGCTGGATCAAAGTGCATGCTGCCCTGATACTCAGTGTGCTATGAGAACAAGGTATCAGATTAAAACAATCTCAAAATTGCCATAGTCATAAAACTACCAAACAATTCTGAGTCATAGCATGTTCAGGAGAGTATTTGAGTTGTTATGATAAGATAAAAAATAATTAATATGTATGCATTCTTTTATATGAGGATATATGATTTTATAACTAAGCATTAGTTGTTATTGATGTTGGTGGTTCGGCTAAATGTACCTGTTCTTCCATTTTTTCTATACAATTTTAGAAGATGTTGACTTTTGATATGTTCCTATCTTTTGCACCACATTCTGTTTAGACAAATAGACATCAGAAGTAGTAGAATCATTAATAAGAACATCCTGTTAATCTAGCTGTTACAATCTTTCCAAGTTGTTTAATGTATAATGATGACAGTTTTCCACTGGCTTCTTCCGTGAAGGTGTTGAATTAGAAAATCTTTATTTTGTGCAGCCAGAGTCACAATCCTGCAGTGTTTGGTGTTTTTCAAAAAATTACAGTTCAACAGTATGATCATACTGAGCAATAAAATTTCCACAGTGGAAGTAAGGATGAAAGTGATCTATTGATATTTCAGTGACCACTGACATTTACTTGTGAAACATTGTCCTTCATTCAGGGCAGCAGTGAAAGTGTGATTCAAAAATGGACTGATTTTCAGTACAGCACAACTAATAGAAAATGGTTCAGGCCCAGTTCAGAAACTGCTGATGTCAATGTCCTATAAGATTCTGGAGTAAATTTCAATTATCTAAACATAATGATGGCAAACTTGATCCCACTGCAGACCGTATCAGGATTTTGTTTGCCCTTGGGGGGCCAGGGTGTGCATGGTCTAATCATCATGGCCGACTTGTTGCGTGTGGCCAGGGTGAGCCAGTCCCTCACCATCTCTGGGCTGGCCCCATGGGACAATTTGGGCCTATCATGGGCCAGATCCGGCCTGCAAGCAACATGTTTGACACCTATCATGTAAATCAATAGTTGTCTTTGCAATGAAACAACAAAGAATCTGATTACTGTTTTTTATTATTTCAACTAAATCAATCTGTAAACTAAGAGTTTTCCATAAATTGATTGAAGTCATATCCTTCCATGGCAAAGAGACGGCATTCTTCAATATTCTGAAATATCTGGTGAAGGCAACAACTAAAAAAGGAAGTTCTAATGCATGCAAAATATGTTATAGAGCTACCTGGAAACAATAATGCAAAACAACTTCATTTCATGTCAAAATAAAAAAAATCACAGAACTAAAAAACTGAAACATGTTCAAAATATTTGGATAAGAACTATGGTAGTAAAGAAGCAACTATAATATTGACTTCACATAAGAAGAAATATCATCAAAGGAGAAGAATGTATGCCTTTAGTGATTAAAAAAAAATCCTTATCTGTAATGATGGCAAAACATGAAACAGAATTTCGTGGGAGGATGATTTTTTTTAAGAAGTGAAAATGTAAGAAATTGTCACATCTCTATAATAAACACTTAGCAGTTGTTTGGTAACTCAGTTATGGCATTGCTATCCTTTTAATAAAAATAATAATTGCAATACAGGGGAACTTAGAAACTAATATTTACATTTTAGTATTTTTCAGTTTTATTTTTTTTTTATTTTTAAATTACGAATAGTGGAATCTCTACACTCAACTCAGAGGTCTAAATCCTTTCTCATTGTTAAAATGATTTAATGTACTTTGTTTCTTGGGATTAATTTTTCAGCAACAATGTACTAAGTACTAGCTATGCAATCTTTGTCCATTTATTGGTATTATATATCTGTATTAACTATTTTTTTCTTTTCTGCTTTTACTTGCTTACTCCCTTTTTTAATTGAATAATAATAACTATAAAAATTAAAAAATTAAAAAATGACAACACAAGAAAAAACCTAAATAATTCATTCCTAAAATAAACCTCTGGGTTCTAATTAATAGCTCAGAGCAGGAGTGAGGTTCTACCAGTTTGCACCTATTTGCTAGAACTGGTTGTTAACATTCTAAGCAGTTTGGAGAACTGGTTGTTGGAAAAAATTAATGGCCTAATCCTGTAAGGAAGGCAGGAAGGAAACATTCTGGTGTTGCTTACAGAAACTGCCTCTCTGTTAAATCTTATTACTTTCTTGGCAGGACTAGACTTCCTGTCTCAGGAATGTCTCTAGAGTTTTTTTCCCCTCCTTTTCTGGTACTTTGCTTGTGTGGAGTGACCATTTAAAGTTACGATGGCACTGAAAAAAGTAACTTATGACCATTTTTTACACTTACAACTGTTGCAACATCCCCACAGTCATGAAAGGCCATGCGAGGAGATGCATACCTAGATGTGAGTGATATTGAGTTGGCCACACCCAGCCAATAACATGACCACCAAGCTATGTCCACCCAGTCGCATGACCACCAAGCCACACCTGCCACCTAAGCCACTCCCACAGAACCAGTTGTTAAAAATTTTGAATCCCACCCCTGGCTCAGAGGGATCCTGTCAGCCATCATGGAAAACCAGGATTCTGGCTTAATTGTCCTTAATGTGATTCAACAGGGTTCTTTCTGTGTTTTTATATTCTTAATTCAAATATAACGAAAAACTATAGTTAATTAAGCCAAAAATTCTTCAGTTATAGTGCAGAAAGAAAGAAAGAAAGAAAGAAAGAAAGAAAGAAAGAAAGAAAGAAAGAAAGAAAGAAAGAAAGAAAGGGTCATGCAACAATGAGAGTGGAGACACAACACTTGAACAAATTCCAGAAATCAACTAAGCTGTACTGTATCTAAACTGCTCAAAATTTGGGTAAAATGCCAAGGCATTATTATTTATGTATTTATAAGCAGTAAATATTTTACTAGTCTGTCATGGTTTATAACTTATTCATTGCTGACTTGATTATTAACTTAAATTGTAGTTCTAAGCATATTATGTGGGCAACAACACCACTGTAAGAATCAAGGTATGTGATAGTCATTTACATATTTACATTGTTTTGCCCCAAATCTGTCTACTCATTTTAATCACCTTTTCAATCACCTTTTAATGAAGGCAGATTGTTGGCTTGACAAATTTACTTTTGTGAAAATGACCAGAAATCTCATATTGCATCTATGGCTAACATCTTTATGTCTGAAAATGAGAATATAAATGTAACTGAGGTACTGGAGAATGTCTGCCTGGATTGGACGAGACTTTCTAACTGCAGGATAGTGGTCTCTCATCTTATTTGTCAAATAGCCGATCTTTTTTTAACATACACCACAGAGAAATAAAGGAAAGTTCAATTGCACTCCAAGATTTAGCTTGTTTTGAAAAGTCTCCTGATTGATTTTATGTTTACCTCGGATATATCAATACCATGGAATGTGTTTTTATTCATAAGCAGTGTGGAAGTGTTATTCTACTACCAATTACCATATTTTTCCATGTATCAGAAGCTACTTTTTCTTTAAAATATTTGCTTGAAAATCTAGGGGCGTTTTATACATAGGAGGCCGAGAGGAGAAGGCTCCGCCAATCCTCTTCCTCCAGCTCTGCCAGATGAGCCTCTACCTTATATGCAACTCTATCATTCTTTATTATAGTTGTTTTCTGTATCTCATTGCACTCTAGGTTTTATCTCTATTGTTCCTGTAATGAATTTCCTGTTCTTGTATTAATCACTCTCTAATAAAATGGCTTCTGTGCAGTGATAGCTTGTAGTGTGCTTACTTACTCTACATGAAACATGGGGGTGTCCTATACATGGAGCCATCTTATAGATGGAAAAATATCACAGTTTCTGATGACGGGATGGGCAAGTGAACGGAGGCAAATATTGGGCAAATGTTCACCATTTTGCCCTCTTTTTAGTAGTAACCCATAACTCTTCCAAGGACATGTCAGTAATTTCCTTTGATCCCATCCATCCACTTTATCTGCTACCTTTATAATGAGCCAAGCACATTAATTCATCATCTGCCCCATTACATGCCCAATTATTTTGCTTGGATTTTCATTACTTCTTTTCCCATAATTAATCTTCTTTTACTTCTCCAGCACACTGTCCATCTTACCTAATCTTGTGCCCAAGAAAATGATGCACCACCTTCCTTTCTTTGCTGTCAACTGTAAATTCACAAAGTATGCAATATGATATTTTTATCATCTTCCTATTTAACATTGCCCTGGATTTTTTATTTCCTTTTATGACAAGCTTTTATCTTCTTAAACAAAATGGCATCATTGCATATCTCACAGTCTTTCAACCTCAAATTTTAATTCCAGACCATTCTTCCAATATTTATGCAATGTAAGTTTCAGAGAAAATACACATCTTTATCTCACTACTCTGTCAAAGGCCTTGCTGCAGTCAGTAAAGCAAAAAAAAAAAAATCCCTGCACACTCAGTTTACATGAAAAACAACCAATGACTGGTAGAAAGAATAAAATATTAAAAAACAGAATAGAAAAAAATATTCCCCAAATTTCAAAGTGGAAAAGATCCAAGTGGCTTTTGGAATATTATGATAGTCAGGGAAGGGTGAAGGATAAAAGTTTGGAATAGGAACAGAAAAGAAATACAGGGATTCAATGAAAATGTATAAGATGGATAATGCAGAAAATACAAGAAGGGAATTTACTATTGCTCCACTGGTTACAGCAAGACCTTTAACATTTATTCTATCCATATGTTGTCCATGTCCCACCTTGGTAGCATGCCTATTCTCTTTAATCTTATATGTTTTATCTGTATTTTGAATTTAGTAGTTCATTGTCTGTTCCACAATCTGCACCCTGGCTGATAAATTGCATCCTGTTATGTACATATTAATGGTTGGGGAAAAATCAGCCATTTAAATGCAATCACATGATTACAGTTTTACACCTTTGCAAGAAGACATGCTGAAGTACATACACAGACGTGTATGATATACATACATACATGATATACTACATGCTGATGTACATGCACTCTGTCCAAAGTCCCTACTGGTAAGAAAGATAGCGACATAAATTAGGTAGGTAGATAGATAGATAGATAGATAGATAGATAGATAGATAGATAGATAGATGATAGACAGACAGACAGACAGACAGACAGACAGACAGACAGATAGATAGATAGATATTAAAAATACAAGGTATATGAGTGACTATTATTTAGGTAATCCCAATTTAACTGACCCTTCACAACTATCCCCCAACTATAAGAGAAAGATAATCCTCGATTTATGATCACAATTGAGCCCAAAATTTCTGTTGTTGAATAAATTTTGCCTCCACTTTACACTGTACCTTTCTTGCCACAGTTGTTAAGTAAACCACTTCAGTTGTTAAGTTAGTGACACTGTTGGTAAGTGAATCTGGCTTCCCCCTTGACTTTGTTTGTCAGAAGGTCACAAAAGGCGATCACGTGATCCCAGGACTCTGCAACCATCATAAATATGAGTCAGTCGCCAAGGGTCTGAACTTTGTTCACATGACCATGGGGATGCACCTTCCCCTGCTCACCCAGCCATGCCCACAGAACTGGTAGTAAAAAAAATTGAATCCACTGGTTTAGATGGCTATTATTTCTAACAATATCTTTCTGGATACGGTACTATGGAGTTCTCACAGAGTGATGACATTTATTCTGCCTTCCCACCTTTGTTGAACTCTGTTTTAATTCCTGTTAACAGGAAATAGATACCTTTCCCAAACTGCAAAAATTTAGCTAGAGGCAATTTGAAGAAATCTTTTTTCTCTCTTCGATTAGATACACAGACATACACTCATGCATACACACGCACAAACACAGATAAAGACACACAAAATGAATTTTTGGAGGGAATCCCTCTTTTGAGAAGCATTTAAATAGAATATTTTTTCTACCAAGCAGCTTAATAATTATGTGGGCTTACATGCTGAAGTAAACAAAATGGGTTCAGAATGAAGCAACCATTTTATCATTTATTGGCAAAAAAAAAAAAGGTGTTGTATTTATTTTATATTTCTTACCATTGTCTGCAAGATTTCTGCAGTAAAGTAGAGTTTTGCAGGACTCGAAACCACAGGGCTAGTGAAAGTATATTGAAAAGATGTGTATACTGTCTGATCTTAATCAAGCCAATCATAGTAGTTTTCAACAAAAATAATAAATAGTAAACAAATCCAAAGAATATATTACACAAAATATAGTCAAGCATTTAATATTATAAACAAAACATCAAAATAAAATAAATCACAAACCATAAAAGCATGATATCAGCATAAAATATCCAAGCATATACTAAAATATAAAATATTTAGTTTATGTTAAATTAAATTAAACAGAGAAGAGGCAGATTAGAAAGATGAATCCCCATAATGCTGGAACCATCACTACAACAGGAAAATCTGAGCTACCAATAAATCATCCAGCTTCATCTAACTAACAAAACCAAAAATAAGCTCCCAGAAAAAATGATGTTATGTTCCTCTTGGTTGAAAAGTGTATCTTGGGGTGATAAATTTCCCAGTTTTTAGGGACTTGAGCAACTTGAAAAGTCCTTAATGTAATGAATTAAAGCAGATTTATTAGTAATGGGTCTTAATTATATTTTGAAAAGATTATCTACAGCATTCTAATAAGATCTTTTTAGCATCACTATACGGAAAAATAACTGTTTGGTTTTCAGAAATCTTGCATGTTTTTCTTGTAGCCCAAAATGAATGGCTCACCCCCTCCCCCCCAAAAAAAATCAGTCCAGAATTCTCATTTGAGGCACACATGACCAGATTCAAATCATTCTACTTTGGAAAATGATGTGAAGGCCTAACTATAGAAGGCTCTAATACTGGAGGAAATAGAAGGAAAGAGAAGAGGACAATTAGGAATTATCACCACAGAGAAAAATCTATGTGGTCACTAAGAGTCAACTTGAGTTGAGTTGATGGCACATAATTAATCAATCAAGGGTTAGGTGCACAACAGACATTTAACATAAATGGGAAAAAATATTTCCCTAAAAATATACAATGCATGTAGTCTTAGGCTGCATTAATAGAGGAATAGTATCTAGATCACATGAAGTATTTGCACAACTTTATACTGCACTGGCAAGACCACACTTGGAATACTGCATCCAGTTTTGATCACCACAATGCAAACATCTTTTTTGATGTTGAGAATCTAGAAATAATGCAGAAAGGTGCAACAAAGATTAAGAAGACAAAACATGCAATGAATGGGTTGCAGGAACTGGGTATGTCTAGGTAACAAAGGGAAGGACTAGGGGTGACTTGATAGCAGTCTTCCAATATTTGAGGGGCTGTCACAGAGAGGAGAGAATTGACCTATTCATTAAAGCACCTGGAGGGGAGGACACAAAGTAACAGTTGGAAACTTATCAAAGAGAGATCCAATCTAGAACTAAGGAGAAATTTCCTTATAGTGAAAACAATTAATCAGTGGAACCGCTTGCCTTCAGAAGTTGTCGGTGCTCTATCAATGGACGTTTAAAAAAGAGATTAAACAGACATTTGTCCAGAAGGGTATAGGGTCCCCTGCTTGAGCAAGGGCTTGACTATAAGATTTCAAGGTCCCATCTAATTTTGTTACACTGTTACTGTGATTGCTGTACTGAATTATCTTAGCTCTTATTTTTTTAAATACATAAATAAAATAGTTTTTAAATTAGCCTGGATATACCATACCTATTTTACCAAGCTTCAGAACAATCTGCTGAACCATTTTCTCAGTTATAGCATTATTGTCCAACAATTCTCAAATTCCTGGATGTAATAGATTCATCTATTTTGCCTTTAATACAAGGTCATAAAGGTCATTCTCTCATATTGCAATTTCAAAATCTTCTATAGTCCTGGAAATGAGTCAGTGGAAGAATACTTCCTTGTCTAAATAAGTGCGACAAATGCTATTTAAGTCCCATTGCCTGCAGGAGTGCATTTCCAAAAAGTAAATCAAAACAATTCACACAGAATTTTTTTAATTCAGAATGTAATAAGTAAATATGCAAAATCTTAAATTGATGAACTGAATCACAGTACAGATTCACCATTCCACTGGTCACCATGAAGGTGATCCTCTCTCAAAAAAGTCAATAAAGAAGTGAACAAAATAACATAGTTTCAAAAGCATATTTTATTTTCTTTATGTTGAATACCTCCATTGAGTTATGAGGATCAAATGCATATATGAGTTACCAATCCTGTCTTCCTATTGATGCCATGGTATTAAATAATCTGAAATTCTTCAGGTAACAAAAAAAAAAAAGATCATCGCTGAATAAAATTATTATTAAGTATAAGCTGACTTGCTAAACAGACTTAATTTCTCAGATCACATTTTCTCAGGTAAAATACAACTCTTTGATTTATACAGTTGAAGTATATAACTGATGACTATCTTTGACCCTGTAATTATGGTCGTATGTCATAACAGCAACAGCATTTAGACTTATACACTGCTTTACAGTGCTCTAGAGCTCTCTCTAAGCAGTTTACAGAGTCAGCATATTGCCCCCAACAATCTGGGTCCTCATTTTACCAACCTCGGAAGTATGGAAGGTTGAGTTGACTTTGAGCCTGGTGAGATTCGATCTGCCAAACTGCAGGCAGCTGGCAGCCAGCAGAAATAGCCTGCAGTACTGCATTCTAACCACTGCACCACTGTGTCTCTTGATGGTTGTTAAATGAGTCATTGTGTGACAATGTCTGATCTTACATCCTTTTTTGTGACAGCTATTAAGCAATTGATAAGCAAACACAGCAGTCATTAAGCAAACCCATTGCTTGCCATGGGCATTTTTTGCTGGAAACTGGAAGTAAATGCTCTTTCCAGCAAAACTGTTAAGTTGTGGTCACATGACTGTGAGATGCTGCAAATAGCCATAGATGTGGCTTGGCTGCCGAGCATCCAAAATACAGTCATATACCGAAGAGGGGTGAGGGGCAGCCATCAGAATTTCAATTGTCAGAACTCCAGATTGTAAATACTTTTTAAAGAGTTTATTATTATAACTTTGAAGTTTTGCAAAGCAACATGTCATAAGTCAAGGACTATCTATAGAGTCAGTTTGCCCCAGCCTCACTGTATCTTGGAAATATCAAGCACTTTTGATCCTTTCAAATAAGGCTGGGTGCTGGAGAAGCTTAGAAAAGAAGTCACGGGCATGAAAGATCAAGTCTATCTGTGAAGGTTCAATTAAACTGATTCATTGCTAAACATGAACAGGAGTCTTATCAACTAATGATTGGCACCTACTTGGAGACAATGGATAAGGGTCAATGGAATTCAAAGGCAGTTGAACTTAGTTCACTTGTGGCTAAATAAGGATTCCAGGCTGATCCCTCTTTTAACTCTGCCCCCACATTCTGATACTGCCTCTCCTGCATGAGATTAGCTAAGAAGCCAGGTTTTTTTTAATTTCTCCAAGAGTCTCTAAGAAAAGTTTGAAATCTCCAAAAGTCCAGAATAATTCAGGAACTCTAAAGCACAGGCTAATATTCTTCAGAAAAATCTACTGTCGGGATTAGCTATGTAACTAGGAACATTGTACTAGGTTTGATTGGTTATCAGTGTGTTGCTGTCTGATTTTCTGTATTCCTCTATATCAGCTAGTACATTGTTTTATCTATTCTTCAAGCTGAGTGTGAAGACATTATTTGTATTTATAACCTTCTTGTGACTTGTAAAAATTTTTGAGATCCCTTCAGTTCCACTTTAAACTTTATAAACTTTCTATTTATAGATTGGATCATTGCATTTCCTTTTGAAAAAAATTTTCAAGTTAAACCAACCTGCTAATTGTAACCTGGCCAGCACTGTAATTTAGCCTTTTATCTAAATTATGGATTTTCACATTTAGCTTTTCTTTCTTCTTTAATATAGCTGATTTATCTTTTGTAAGATTGATCTTTCTCCTAGAGAAAACCTATATCCATGATGCTCTGTGCCAGAAGATGTCTTTATCGATAGAAACTATTTCACTTTTTCTGTTTTGACCTGTTAATTGCCTGAAAAGCAGCACAGGATGTGTATTATCTATTGCATATACTAGGACTGAAAATGAATGCTGGATGAGGTGCCATGTCAGCCCTTCAGGGTAATTCAGATCAAAAAGTGAAAGTTATGACTTTTATTATATTTCAATAACTTGCAAGTCTGAAGGTACCTCTCCCATCTTTATTTGTAAATTATTTAGGTGGCTCAAAACTGAGATGCTTTCTCAAATTACATTCCTGCGTTGACCTCAGATTTCTCTTATACAACCAGAATCTTAGTTTGACTCTTTTTTCCTGTTCCTCAAGGCTATTCTCACATCCCATTACGTGCCACCTAGAAGATAGATTATGGCAGCAGGATCTACCATCACAAAGCAAGATGAAGGGTTAGTTGAGTTGTAAAAAACCCAGAGGTATTCAGGGAGAGAAGATTTCAGACTTTCAACTTTCCATTTTCCAGGTTTACATTCCTTTACAATATTTATTTTATTAAAGAAGTTATATATCTGAAACAGGTAGGCTCCCTGTAGGAACATACAAGGGTGCCTTAAATTGAGGTAGATAATTGATCTATCTAGCCCACTATTATCCACATTCAATTGTAGCAGGTATCTAGATTTCCCACATAACTCCTTCCTGACCCCACTTGTGTTAGCCCCACTAGACAGACCAAACCAGAAAATCAACTCAAGAGGAACAGTAGAACCATAGCTACTTGAGATAAGCTATAATAACCAAACCAAGTCTGATTGTGCTTTACATCTCCTCTTTCTTATATCCCTGTAAATTAGGGAGGTGAGCCATTTCCAAATATTAACTTGTTTCTCAGGACTTAAATAATGTTTCAGCTGCATTGACTTTTTCTGTCAAGGTCACCTCCATTATCCCCTACAACTTGGGACAAAATACCCGAGACAAAGTATCAGACAAATTACAAAGTTGCTTCACAAGTTCTCACATCTAGTATGCTATGTCATCCATCTGTACAGTGACAGAAATGGTTGTTCATTACCAAAATAGTTACCAAGAACATGTAAGAGTGATGTTTTACCAAAAAGAAATAAAATAATGTTATTTGAATCACTTAAGATTATTCCCCCTTGTCAGAGTTATAAATTATTTGAGTAAAATTGTATCTTGGTATAAAGGCACTGGACTTAATAATTTTAATTAACCTGAGGTGATATGATACAAAAGATCAGCAGTACCCACTGCTGAAGATTATGTCCATTTGCTAGCTAATGTTAGTTTGATTTTAAATGTATCTCTCTCTTCAGGTATTTAAGATGATATTTTTAATCTTTTCTTTTAATATTGTATTTTTTAAATTACTTGGCACAGATTGCAACTTAAATGAGTAGGCTGATACAAAGAATGTTGAAATTCATCTATACAGGCATAGAAACATGACTAAGAATCATTGTTTCTATTATTTTCATTCTAACATATTGTGTGTGTGTCGATGTACACACACATAGATACTTCATTAGCAGAGGTGGGATTCTACCAGTTCGCACTTATTCGCGAGAACCAGTTGTTAACACCCTAAGCAGTTTGGAGAACCGGTTGTTAGAAGAAATTACTGGCCTAATCCTGTAAGGAAGGCAGGAAGGAAACATTTGCTGTTGCTAAGGCCCAGTCCCACTGCACTTACGGGGAAAGAGGATGTAAAAGTTAAAAAAAAGCTTTGAACTCCATCTGCGAAAACGCTATGCATCCTGTTTGTGTACTCATTGCTACGTGTTTCATATGCTCTATCCATCGAGGCATCCATCCACTGCACTTTCATTTAGCCGTGCAAGAAAGTTTTGAGCTGCACAAACTTGTGTGAACGGATGAACTTTCCGCCGCAGTCATGATGTACAGCGCGACAATATATGCGGCAACAAATGTTCTTGTCCGTTATCATCCGTTAAACATAGCTGTATCCTCTTCTGCATTCCTTCTGGCCATCCCCTCAACTCACATTCCACTGCAGCCTGAAACGGAAAGAGGAGGAAAGAAAAGGTACACGGGAACGTCTGACACAGCGTTAGTAGCAGGAAATAGAAAGGATGTAAAGCATAGTGCATATCTCGTATGATAAAGGATTCAAAAGGACAAAATGTTTGTATCTTGATTTATCGTCGTATATTAGGATGTCTGGAGTAATGTCTATAGAGTATAGTAGAAGGACCTGGCGGACAACCGATCATTTTCTATAAAATATATAAATAGATATAATATTTTATTAAAAATCTATCTGGATCGCTGGGATGGCTGACCATAAAGTCCACTTACATGCTTGCCTGGAGTTTATCTTATCCCCCAACTATCCTTATCTATCCCACAAGCATGCAAGGCTTAATCATTTTTTCAAAGCACTGGAGCTTTCCCAAACACTTTATTAAGTAAAAAAATGAACCAAGTGTCTTAAGCCAAAGACAACCTTTATTACTTTCTTCAGTAACTTTTATGACTTTATTAATAAGCAAAATGAACCAAGTAAACTGTATTTAAGTGTGTTAAAGGCAAAGATAACTTATTAACTTTCTTAACTTTATTGACTTTATTAAATAAGGCAAATGAACCAAGTAAACTGTATAGTGAGTACGTGTGTTACAGAAGATAAACCTTTATTAACTTTCTTAGGTAAACTTTTTATGACTTTATTAAAAAAGCAAAAGTGTTCTTAAGCAAATAAAGTGTCCTTAAGAAAGATAAACTTAACAAGTACAACTCAGTCTCTGACACTATTCTCAGTCATTCTGATCATGTCCCCTGGTCTCAGCTTTTTATAAGTGGCAGGGACTGTGGAGGTTTAGCTGTGCGTGAGTGCTGAGCTGAGGCACCATTGGGGTGCTTGGCACCCGAGGTACAACAAGGATGGTGTATTCAGGAAGCTGTCCAAAAGAGCTGACTCAGTCCGTGAGGTTTGAGAGGCCCTTCAATAAGGACTTGAGGATGTCAGGACCCAATGACTGATGACAGATTGTCCTTAAACAGGCTTGGCTGTGGGGTGGAGAAGGGGACTGTAGTGGGCTGTTCTGGTCTGCAGTCTGGGTGAGGGTAGGTGGTGTCTGTGGCGTGCGATGAACCTGGGCCTGGACTGGGAAGGGTCTGGTTTTTGCTGTGGGAAGTTCTGTAGTCGTAGCTTGGTCAGTGAGGGACTGTTTGAAAGCGTGGAAGGGTGTGACACGCTGGGGTAAGAGGAGCAGACCTGGACTGGTGTAGGAGCAGCTTTCAGCTGGGCCTGAGGGCTTGTGAAGAAGTTGCTGTGATCTTCTGCTTCATCTCCTGGTACTTGGCCTCGGGTCAGGTGCCTCAGGGTCTGGCTCACGTAGGTGATGAAGGTGTTCCGGCCCAAGGATGCTCTGTCAAGTGGACCAGCTGAGAGAGAAGTTCTGTGCTGGTCTTCATTGTACCCTGATCTCAACACGACCTGTTGGTTCTGGCCCTCCAGTCTGCCTCTCTGCCTGCATCCTCTGGAGCTAGGGGTGGGTTGGGCCTCTGGTGGCTGCTGCTTCTTCCTTCATTTGTGACAGCAGGGTGTCATCCCCCACGGGATTCCTCCAAGTCTGCCGGCACGGGGAGTGCAGCTGTTGGGGGGGGGTCTCTTGCCGTGAGGCCCTCTGAAGACACCTGCCTGGACAGTGTAGTTGTCTCCTGGCTGGAAGAGGATGGCTGTCTGTGGGCTGTCTGAGGGAAAGGGGTGTCAGAGGGGCTGCTCCTCGGGGCGGATCTCACCCTCCAGGAAACTGCACTTGGCCATGACGTACATCCCCAGTCAGTGAGCTTGACAGCGGCCTGCCCGGATTTCTTGAGGTGTAGCTTGCCATACCAGGTGTGCATGTGCTTGCACCATCAAGAAGTACTTCTGCAGTGTACCCCAGGCTCTCTGCCCTGTCTCTCCAAGCTGCCTGCTTCTTCTTGGTGTCGCGATAGAGTCTGTGGCCCTTTCTCCACAGGTACTCATTCTCCCTCAGCCATTCCAGCACCTCATCCTCTTGCTCTCAAGAAACAGTGTACTGTTTCCTCTCTCCTTTCTGCTTCCCTTGCCTTTTCCTCCCTCTGGCAGGGGCTTCAGCAGGGGCTTCAGGGCTTCGCAGCAGGGGCCTTCAAGCACAGGGCTTTGAGGGCTTGGGGCTGGTCCACCACAGCAGCAGTAGCAACAGTAAGCAGCATGCAGCAGCTTCAGAGTCAGTGCCAGGGGGTGGGATACTGTTCTGTCCTTCTTGCCAGCGGCTGGAACTAGTAGGCACGGGCTTTTTCTTCATGCCTGACTTGACGAACCATGGTGTTCCTGCTAGATGTATGTAGGCAGCATGTCTTTCCCCTGTATGCTGACTGCATGAGTGCTGCATCCTTTTATATGCACGGAGTTGATGCAATTCATACTCCCGCATGCGCTGAGTGAACGCTTTTGCAACTGATATACATCCGTGCGGGCATCCCCTTTGTTTCCTATTGGCGTCCCATGATGCATCCGCTTCATCTGCTATGCATCCGCCCTTCCGCTATGCGTCCGCTTCGAAATTCTCCCCCGGAACCCCTTTGGATGTGTTACTCGCTTCCATCCGCTGTCATCCGCTAGGTTTCCTTTGAACATCCGTTTAACATCCCGTACATAATACCCACATCCATTCTTTTCCGTTCTTTTTCTGTTCTGTTTATGCAAATTTTCACCACTTTTTGGAGTGGATGACAATGGATGGAGAAAATTTTTGCTCGTCCGCTTGTGTCCTTTATGCATATGTTTTGCGTCCGTCACCAGTGGGACCAGGCCTTTACAGAAAATGCCTCTTCGTTAACCTTTATTACATTCTTGGCAGGACTAGACTTCCTGTCTCTTCCTCTCTGGAGTTTTGTTTCCCCTCCTTTGCTGGTACTTTGCTTTGTGTGGAGTGACTATTCAAAGTTTACCAATGCGGCACTGAAAAAAGTGACTTATGACCCTTTTTCACACTTACGACTGTTGCAGCATCCCCACAGTCATGAGAGGCCATGCGAGGAGATGAATGCCTCGATGTGAGTCATGTTGAGTTGCCCACGCCCAGCTACTAACAAATTTTCTGAGGTTATCGTAACTTTAAACTATTGTTAAATGAAAGGTTGAAAGTGGACGACTACTGGTATGCTCGAATTCAATTCTCATAATTGCATGCTTACACAGTGCTAGCAGCTCTCTTTACAGGTCTAATGTCTGTAAATAAATAAAACAGTTTTCTATATATTTTTCAATTAGTTTTATGATCTTTCCTCCCTTATTCTTTGCCCCACCCCTCTTTCTCACCTCCACCCACTTTCTCACCATTGGTGAGGTATACTGAATAAATTCTGAGTCACAACAAGAGAAGGATTCAGGACATCCTGTGTGATAGGCAGTCTGATTAAGTTAAAATGTCTTGTAATAGTTTGCTGTTCCTTTTAAACAGAGCTTTATTTTAGTTGTATATTTATTATATTTTATCAATATTTTATCAATGGGAATGAAATACAAAACAGAATAAAAAGTTTAAAGAAAGAAAAATTGTGTACAAAAAACAAAAGTAATGACCCAAATATCAAATACCTTCAATATTAAACTTAAGGGGGAAAAAACCCCATGCTGTCCAGATGCTGAAAATGAAAAAAGACCTGATAAATTCTTCTCCCTTTGCATAATGGATCTGCAAATAGTTACAAATTTTCTCATTCTTATTTAATAAGAAAAATATATAAACAAATATTACAGATGAGGAGGTCTCTAAAGTTGAGCAAACATCTAATATATACAAAAGGTAAAAGACAAGAAAGAAAACCCCAATAGTCAACAGGTTAGCCCAAATTACACTAGTCTTCAAACGTATCCACACCTACCTCTTTCTATTTTTCCCACAACAATCCTATGACATGGGATGGGTTGAGTGATTGGCCCAAAGTCACCCACCTGGCAATCTTAGCCCAGTCCAAATATATCCTTGCCCTTCATCCCTGCCCATTTGCCCAGACACCATTTGACTGGGGCCTTGGGCTGCACAGGACAAGAAGCTGCCAGCCAATTGGGGGCAGCGGCAACAAGCAATTGGTTGCAGGCTGGAGAGGGTAAGCATGCCATGGTTATCAGGGATGCACCAGACAACTGGCAGAGGTGGCCAGGACTTGAAAGTTGTATCAGCTGTATAAGCAAAACTTTGAAAGAATTTTGAAAGAAGATTGCATAGTCAACCCTGCAAAAAAACTCAAGGTCAAATGGGATTCTGAATCCTTCATGATTGTAATCTTCATAGGAATTGAGAAAAAGTTTTACAATTTTGCAAACTAAATTGCATTTCTTCCTTCCCAGAACTTTGTCTCTCCAAGAGAATGATAAAAGGCCCGAACCCTCTTTTTTACAAGGATAGGATCATTCACTGAGCAGGAGAAAAAAAACACAGAGCCATCTTTGTAGTTATCTTTCAGAGTGTAGTTAACAAATGGGGAGAATTGTGTTATGAGTACTCAGTGCGTGTTTTTAAATTCCATTCCAGTTTAGACATTGCTAAGTATTTCAATAATGTTGTGCACTAATTAAGATAAGAATATTGATTTTTGGATGTGGAAGTTTTTTCTCCTATTCAGGAGAATCCATATTTCATTTTTATAATTACTTAATTGTTAATTTTGGGACATACATTTCATTATTAGTCAGAGCACTTTACTCCATGCAAAGCTTCAGTCTCTGGAGTTGTTTTTAAAGAAAAATAAGTGGAGTCAAGAATACCTTTCTTACAGTCTATGGACAAATATTAAAGAGCAATTTGAGTAATAGCCATAGCACTTAAGATTTATATGCTACTTCACAGCACTTTACTTTTAATAGATATATGCATTTATCTATGCATATATGTATACTAATAGATTTGATGATTTCAGCAGTCTCTCATTTAATGCATACTATTCAATAAAGTATCTCCTGAAGTGGGAAAAACATAATGTAAATTCCCTAAACTACTGTATAAATGGTCCAGCTATTATGGTTCATTTTTCTCCTCTATTGTCTGGACTTGAAATTCTTGAAATTCTTGAATCAACATGTGAAAGTTACGGCCTACAGGTTTTGGCTGGTGTACATTTGTGGGTAGTCTTAGAACAAAACATGCTAAGAGTGGTCACTGTAACTCATTCTTTTTGGGGCTGTTCTTGAAGACTATTCAAAAGCTACAATGGATGCGAAATGCAACAGTTTGTCCAATGATAGGTGAGAGCCATTGCAGCCATATAATATCACTGTTGGGAACAGTGACTATTTGCTTCTATGTGACTTTAAAAGCCTTGTTCTATCCATTAAAAGAAAGTTGTTATCTTCCCTTAATATTCGTGAACTAAAAGTATTTAAAGAGCTGTCATGTTTAAGCATCGCTTCTGATATTTGCTACACATTGCTGCACAATATGAACCCATAGGTGTATGTTATATTTGTATCACAAGTCTGTTGCTGTGTCTACATTTGAAAATACAAGCTACATTGTGACAAAAATGATATATCTAAAATTATGATCCAAATCAACGAGTATAAATTTGGATGATTATAAAAATGATTCCTGCACTTTTATTACCTTTTTTATTCTCCAGCTATGGAAATATGATTATATATTGTTATGTATTATATTTTCTCTGATATCCCAACACACATGATAGTATCACATTTATAATGAGATGTTATGGAGTTTCTAAATGAAAAGTGTGTGTAGACACCCTGCCATCCAGTTATTTATTTTTAGTTCTGAATAGGCATCAACAATATATCATTATTAGACTTTTAAGGAACAAAAATACTAAACTTAAGTAGAAAAATTAAGCTTCCACCATTACCTCTGAAGGAGAAAACACATCATTCATTATTGCTCACATTTGCACACATAGTGTTAATTGGATTCAGAATACACACAAAAAATAAATACAGGTGCTAAAACTAAAACAGCTGTATTTATAACGAGCAGGATATTCTTTCATTCAAATTGACTTGACTTGAAATGAATGAGTAAGGACCCTGAAATATTTTTCCCCATATGAAACTCTTTATTTGACCTGCCTTAAAACTTGATAATATATTAATGAGTCATTTTAAAAGGATTATGTTAATTTCCCTATCTCTGGTCATAAAGACAGCATATATCTAATCAGGTTTGGCCTTTCAATTAAACTTGTTCCAGGACATTCTATTTAGTCAGCACCCTGAATGGATCATTAAAATTCTTGTTCGGTAAGAGTTGTGCATGGAGCGCTGTTGTTTTTAAATTCCATTAAATCCAAATGGTCTTTATCGCCCCATGACCACTGTGACTTCAATCAGCCAATTTAATTACCTTACAAAATAGTTGGCACACGCAGCAAAGAAAAACAGGAAGGGCTATGACGTTATCAAATTGAAATCTTCCTCTCTGCTCTTTAATCTGGACCAGTCAATAACCATGCTCTACATCCTTTTCATTTCTTCAGGGGACTCTTAACCTCCACTTTCCTCCAAACATCTTGCTCTTTTTTTCCTCTCTTTCCCTTCCCACCACCACTACCCCCCCTTTTTTTTCTTTTAGCATTTTACTGTTGAAGCCTTATTCTATACCTTCTTGCAGCCCATGCCTTTAGCACTCAAAATTTCCCCTTGTTCCTGGTAACCAAATAGAGGTGGGTAGGTCAGGGCTTCTCACTGTGACCCCATAGCAGCTTTTCTACACGGTCTTTAATTCAAAAGGTCAAAATTAGCTCCTACTGTATAAATATCTTCAAGCACAGTTTAAACACCTGCAGAAAAATAGTGAGGGGGTAGTGATGATTTATTCAAGTTTAATGTGTTAATGCATAATTCAGCTTGATTTTATTTTCCTATGCAGAGGATTGACTGCAAGAACCAGCAAGAATTCTTTTTCTGGATTGAAAGCAAATCTTTGCAAAGAAATCTGACTTGAAGTCCCTGCTGTGGGCACATTTAAGTAAAAGACACTATTATCATTCAGGAAAAGACCACGGAAATCACATAGACAGTCCCAATACCAGCTGTTTTTGCTCCCTGTACCTATAATAATGGCTTTGTAAAAGCAACCCTCCAGCTGTCAGTACTATATCATTACATCACCATTAGCAAGAATATCATGCAGGCCATTCTATTCTAAAACCCTCACTGGGTTTTATTTCCCATCATCAAAGATGGAATAGGAGGGGAGATTTAATTCTGACTGTCTGCATGGCCATTTTCATTTCTGATTTCTTTTACCTACCCTGAGAAAAGCAACAGTAACACATCTTCAGTAATGATTAGATCACATTGTTGTCACTTCTGATATTCTAACTAGAGACCCTTTCCAACAACCTTCAGTTAGCTTCTTCTAGCAGAAGTCACACCAAAGAGCTTTAGTTTCTACCTTGCCTATGAAATTCTCTATTTCTTAAACTTCCTATGAAAGCATGAGCACCCTTTATTTGCTGCCAGGGGTCTCAGAATGTGCTCGATAATGGAGTGCCATTATTTCAATCATAATCTTTAGAACACTCTAAAGTTTTAAAGAAGTACTAGATATGGGTGAAAATCCAAAGCAAGATTCATTAGCTTGTGTGTAAAGGTAAAGGTTCCCCTCGCACATATGTGCTGGTCATTTCCGGCTCTAAGGAGTAGTGCTTATCTCCATTACAAAACCAAAGAGCCAGCGCTGTCCAAAGATGTCTCCATGATCATGTGGCCAGCATGGAACACTGCTACCTTCCCACCAAAGTGACCTCTATTTTTCTACTTGTATTTTTACATGCTTTCGAACTGCTAGGTTGGCAGAAGCTGGGGCAAGTAATGGGAGCTCACTCTATTTCACGGTGCTAGGGATTCGAATCACTGAACTGTCAACCTTTCTGATCGACAAGCTCAGTGTCTTAGCCACTGAGCCACCACATCCTTATAGCTTGTGTGTAGTCAAGTTTAAATCTCCAAAAGATACTGTGGATTCAAAATATGGGTGTCACAACTTCATAACCAGAATCTTTGCTGCTCCAGAGGAGTCTCTATATTTAATATAAATGTTCTCCCTGGCTCCAGTAACTAAATTCCCCTTGTCAGAAGATTCGGTAAAACAGCATATTTGTTAAAGGTCACGTACAAACAAAAACAAAACTCATAAATGAAAATGTTAATATCCTTTTATGCCTAGTCTGTTCCTTTGTTACTCAAGATGCCTGTAATTTTATATAATAATTTTCCAAAAGAGTAATTAGGCAGACTTGACTCAAGAGGCCTGCAAGTTCAGAATTCAGAAAAATCCACATGCAAATAAAAACACCAGAAGTCCTTGAAAAATCCATATAACAAAATGCAGGACTCTTTCTACTGCAAAGATGACTCTCAGGATGTTACTTTACCAATTTTCTGAACTGAGTTAAAAGTGCTGATTTAAATTTTTTAAGTTTGTAAACTCTTGTTATTTGATAAAGATTTTATCTTGTTTCTGGAACTAATAGCCTAGAAGTCCTTCTGAAGATGATCCTGCCTACAGAAGCCTCTTGTCACCCATGCAGGAAAGTTCTGTTTCTCTAACTTCTAATCTACCCTCTCACAAAGCAGAATTGCAAAATCTAAGCTTCCAGGTCAGATGCTTCCAAAGCATTGATATTCAATTCACTTTTGATAAGTGAATTGAGAAAATAATTATCTTAATTTAATTGACTTTAAAATAAATAATGCTTTTGTTTAATTTTGGCCATGCCTAGCTTTTTTTTCAAATCCAACCCTTGAACGAGAGGCTAAATCCAATTCTTGACCTATACTTTCCTTTTGTAGGACATCATCATCATTCTAGCCATTGTCGATCATTTCCGGTCAGAAAAATAGCTGGCAGGTCTATATGTGGTAAAAATTCCAAGATTCTAGATGTCATATGGGAAGATAAATAGTTTCCCTAAAGCTCAGCACATTGATTATGCAAAAAATACATTGCAGGATAAAGACCTGTTCTGCATGTTTCCAACCAATATGGTCTTGAATCTTTGTAGGACATATCTGCTTTGAAGCTAGAGATGACCCTTATTCTTATTCTTCAGTACAAGTGTATCTTTTTCAGTTTGAATCTTGAATTACTTTTAATTATGTATTTCAATTTTATTGTTTTAACCATTCTTTCATATTGCTTTGTTATGGTTTTTTTTCCTATTTTTATTAGACACTGAGCTCCTTGCATTTTAACAGTAAGAAAGAAACCAAAGGCTATAATAATAATAATAATAATAATAATAATAATAATAATAATAATAATAATAATAATAATAAAAAAAAATTGGTTCAAAATATAAAAATGGTAAATACATGTTGCTCTCTCAGCTGCCATTATTGTATATTTGAATACCTTTGAATGGTTTTAGGAACAATGAAAGAGGTGCTGGATTTTATGGCAATAAGCAATATGCTACTCCTCTAACAGGTGAAGCATGTAAGATAATTTAGATGATAGTGAAGAGTAAATTCAAGTCTTGTATGTACCACATATTTAAAGATAATTCATATTTGAGCCCTGACAGGCTGTACATCATGTCTCAAATGGGCCTCAAAATTTTCAAAGGAAAATAAATAGTTAATTCACAAGAAACATGGACCTAAATACTGTACTGCAGAACCCTTATCTTGAAGCTCTTCATCATAGAGATGATTGATGATGAGGAAGTATTGAAAATTCATGTAAAGATAAGGTTAATATTATATTTCAAAAGTCTTTGATTCTAATCATATGATACTTCATTAATCATGACTAATAGTTCCAAAGGAAGAATGGGATATTCATGCTGCATATGACATAATCTCAAAAGAAAAATGTACACAGTTTATTCCTTCTGCAGTAACTTCTTATTTTCTCCACACTTCTCAGGAAATTTATTTCTATGCTGTATATATTTTTATTAACTTTGTATCAAATTTTAGATTCTGATTTATATCCCTCAGTCCCTATAGGCCATTGTCATGGAATTGTAGAGGAACACCACAAAGAAATAAAAAATGTATTTGTAGTCAGTCTTTATGGTCCATTGTCAATGTTGTGAATACAAATCAGTTTAGGATTTTATAGAAAATATATTGATATGTTTAAAATAATTCATTCAAAAATTTGTATAATATTCTGTCTATTACTCTGGAAGCAGCTAATAAAATATTATATTAGTGTTTATGAAAAGTACAGATTACAAGAACAATTAGAAAATCTGTCTTCTTTCATGCCCTTAGGAGATAGAATGCCTCTTTCAAAATCCTGGTTATTTAGCAGCAATAATATAATTTAACTCAAAGAAATCAACCTGTCTACTTTTATGCCATTGCTATTATTCATATGCAAATGTATGCAAATAGATGAATTGAATACAAGATATATAATATAGCACTTACACATTGGTTATGATTTCTTTAATCAGACAGCATGCCTAAGTTCAATCATTACTTTCTTAAGATTGATAGATCAACTGTACACACAGACACAGTTATGAACAGCTCGTTAAAATGTATAAATTCTCATACCAGCAAGAAAACCTGACACACATTTAAGTGAGGAAGTAACTATACAGATTGGATTGGCATAAAACTGATTTCAAAAGGGAAATGTTGCCAGTTTTTAAAAAAACGATAGCAAAAAGCCTCAATATTGAAAACATGAAAGTCACCAATGCAGGAATCTGAATGATGCATATCGATGCTTAGAAAGGGATGTGCAAATATACAGAGAAAAATGCAAAAACAATGAAATAAGCTTTCCATTGGATCAGAATAATCCACCATAGCTTATATTTTTATGGTTAATTTTATTAGTATTTATTTATTTGGGTGGTTGTCCTTGTGTTGTTGTTTTTTTGTTTTTAATTCTGTAAGTTGGCAGAGTCATGGTATAGCGGTTAAGGCATCAGGCTAGAAACTGGGAAGCCAGGAATTCTTCCCACCTTGGCAAAAAGCCAGCTGGGTGATTTTGGGCTAACCACTTTCTTTCAGTCCTAGAATACCAAACCACTTTTGAAAAGCCTTGCCAAGAAAACTGCTGGAACCTGTCTAAGCAGTCTCTGAGAATCCCACAAGATCTCAGGGTTGCAGACACAATTCCATAGAAGAAGAAAGAGAAAAGCTTCCCAGAATCCAATGAGTTGAGCAGCAATACAAGAGCACACAATAGATACAAACTCAATGTAAACCGCTCCAAACTTGATTGCAGAAAGTAACTACTTCAGCCCCAGAGTGGTCAATGCCTGGAATGCACTACCTGACTCTGTTGTTACATCCTCCAACCCCCACTCTTTTAACCTTAAACTATCCACTATTGACCTCACCCAAATCCTAAGAGGGGCATGCATAAATGCACAATTGTGCCTACCATCCCTGTCCTACTGTCCTCATTTATTCGTACCTAATTCCTGTATTGTTCCTCATGTTTATACTTATTCCTATTAACTTGTATGCAATTGACAAATCAAATCAAATCAAATCAAATCAAATAAATAAACAAACAAACAAACAAACAAATAAACAAATACATAAATATATTAGACTTTGGGGGGGGAACCTCAAAAGAACATGTACTGTATCAGGTTCTGAAATGATACCACAACATACATTCACTCGGCTTTTTCCCATGGTAATTATAAAATAAATCTGCATTCAAACAAAATATTGATGTGGAAAGAAGTCTCAAACTTGCCTTCGGAATGAAGGACCATCCACTGAACTGCACACCCTCACGAATATTGAGCTAGCTTTTGCTTGCCTGCTGCCTTCCCTTAAAGAAAGAATCTAAAGATTGAAAACTTTCATCAGATTATTTAATGAATATCTGGGAGACCAGTTTGAATTCCCACAGCGATCCTTTTGCTTCTGCTGGTCCTAGGACTGTCCCATTGCAATAAATATTTCCTTGGGCTTTTCTCTCACTTTAATGACCCTTTCAGATGTGAATGTAACCACCAGGATGGTGTTCTAAATCTTTTTTTTTAAGGGATTTTTTTTTCCTCAGAAAAATAGGAAATTTGCATATTTGTTGGTGGCAAAGAATAAAATTAGAGAAACAATAGTCAGCCAAAAGCTGAACTGTTTTCTTGGCCAATAATCTGAATTGGCATTTGGTTTTTGTTTCCCTGGCCTTGATGGCCACTGGCGTTCATCTCTCTTTCTCTCCCTTCCTCACTCCCTCTTTCTCTCCCTCTCCCTTCCACAGGAATAATTATTATTGTCTAATGTAAGGCTACCATTTCTAGGCTGCAAATCTTACTATTACATGCATCTAATGCCAAATAATACAAAAACAATACTCATTTTAACCACAAACGTAGTAGTTCTCTTCTAGCACCACTTTCTCTTAAGGTTGACTATACCAATGCACACTGGTGTGCAAGTGTTAATGGAGATGCCTAGGCAACAGCTGTGCTGATTTACACATAATGGAGTCTCCCAGAAGGAAGTTGGAGAGAAAAAGAAAGAAATGGACAAAATTATTTGCTGACTATGTTTTAGATCAGTGGTTCTCAACCCTTTTCTTCACCACAGACCCCCTTTAAATACCCTTTGTGGCCAGGGACCACAGACCACCAAGATTTAACTCAATATTTAAATCATAACATTTCTTCAAGCCTTCATGGATCCCCTGTGATGACACTGTGCACCCCCCCCCCCCGNTCCCCCCCCCCCCCAGGTCCCATGGACCACAGGTTGGAAACCACTACTTAAAATCAAGGACCAAAAATACCAGCTGAAGGCATGGGAAAGCTACTGTGATAGAGCAATTAAGATGCCCTGGAATTAGGTTCAAGTCTGCCCACAGCCACACAGATCCTTTGGATGACTTTTGGCCAGTCAATATTTCTTAGGCTTGTTCTTCGGAAAATTGGGAGGAGGAGTACAACATATAGTCCCTTGATCATCTGAAGAAAAGATGAGATAACAGTCTAAGGAATGTTTGATGAGGCGGGGAGGAGAAGGAACAGAATAAGAAGAGAAGGGGACTGGTGGTTGGAGAACCCATACTCCCAACATACCAAGTTCAGTAGAGCAGAAAGAGCAAACAGCCAATGCCTGGGCATGTTCTCTTATCTGCTCAAAGGATTCCTTTCTTCCTTTAGCCAGATATTCCATCAGAGTGAAACTTCTGATTGTTTGAATGGATCTCATTCATTTTAATTTTCCTACAACTGTTGTTTACTACTCCAACAATCAATCCAAGGGAGTGCTTATTTTGAAGTTTGAGGACGTACAGTGCCTGCACGCTTGCAAACACACACACACACACACACACTATGTGTTAATGCTTCGACAAATCCTTTTACATTCTCTGGTGAAATCAGGCAATATGCACAACTGACAATTACCAGGGTCCCCTCTCTTCCACATCCTTGCATCTGCAGTTGTGCTGCCTCAGATCAATAAAACTACACTGGGAAAAGGCAAACCTCTGAAATCTCCAGTTTCCTTGCCTTTGCTGGCTATCTTCTGTGGCAGAATAAAGCTCTAGTTGCTGTTTTATTCATATCTCTTTTACAGAGTTAGAGGAACTAACTGATACGAGAATGGTATCCGATTCTGACAAAATTGAAGAAATGGATTTGGATGAGCTTCGGATCCATTGCCACCATTGGGGTTACACAGATTTAACCCACCCAGATCAATCTTCTACCAGACAAGTCTGGGGAAGCGAGAAGGACATTCCGCCCCCCCCCGCCCCCCCCCCCCCCCCCCCNCCCCCCCCGCCCCCCGCCCCCCCGCAAAAAAATCCAGTGCTTGGAGAAGGAAGGAGCAAAACTTTCATTGTCTGATCAATTATCATTTCACTAAATTATTCCTTGAAATAAGCCTAATGGGATGAAGTTGCCCACATGGGCAGCTTTAATTAACCCCACAGAACCTCTCTGGTGAAAGTTGCAGGGAAAGCATAATACTGACATCCAAATCCCAGAGGATGTCAGTGCTCAGTCACACTTAGTGACAGCATTCCTGTCACAAGCAACATTCATCTACTGGGTGCTTTCAGCAGGCTGCAGAACAGTTCCCTGCCAGCCATGCCCCACAGGTATTTCAAAACTACCTTGTGCTTCATTCANCCCTGCCAGCCATGCCCCACAGGTATTTCAGAACTACCTTGTGCTTCATTCAAAAGAAGAAGGCATTCCTGAAGATGGTTGCTAACAGCAACGCGACAAGAATTGCGGACAGGGGCTTGGAGGGGGGGCAGGAAAAGGGAGAAGAGGGAAAGGTATCTAGGAATAATGTCAGCTTGCCACATAAAGACCACTAGAGCATCCTCACTTCTCTCCAGATCCCAGCTGCGAGTTCCTTCCTTAATTTTTAACCATCTATTTTGCTCCAATACACACACAAAGCAGAGCTGTCACTGTTGATTGGGAAGGAATTGTTTCAGTGGCAGGAGAAAGCTTGGAAGACAAACATGCCTTGAATTAGGCTCAACTTTAAACCAATCTTATTTATTCCTCATTGTTCAAATAACAACAATCTGGAATGATTCAAATTGACACCAGCTTGGCTATGGGCTTCATATAGGAACTGTTGTTTCGATCTTAACTTTCTCTTCCTGCCAGACAAACTTTTATTGGATAGATTTACTGCCCAGAGATGGCAAGAAGCCTGACTTTGAACCTTTCCTCCCCACTATTGCCTAATGCATTTACTCTAGCCTTCAAAGCTTGAGTCTGCATCCTGTTTATGAAATATGAAGAAGTGATAGATTTTTGAAGAATGCAGGACAGAAAGAGAGATGTAAGCTCAAGGCTGAAATGTCGCCTACAAAAATAAAAATCCAGCGACTAATTCTAGCACCTCTTTCGAAAAAACTGACCTTCAGCAGCCTACTAGAGTGACTGACTACCTAAGGACACACAGTATTGACATCTCCAGCCCAGGTACTCTATTGCTAAAGACAGTACTTGCCTACTATCCCACTTTAGAAATCCCTCGTCCTTCTCTGCCACTGACTTCTGGAGGTCGAGACTGCCGTTGTAGTGTCAGTCACACTTCCTCCTAAGTAATGCCCTTGCCTGGCTCAAGGTAAGCATGCTTCACCCTCTCCGTATACCGGCAACGAACCCTTCCCAGATAATGTAGAGGGAGGCGGAATGGAGCGGGAAAGAAAGTACAAGTGTTCACGAGTTTCCCAGAACTGCCTGTTGGCCAACAATTGATCCGCGGATGAAGTGCTTGTAAACCAAGGGGGACCCATCTGTCCGGGCGAGTATTCAAGCTGGAGCATCTGCCTCGTTGAGACGGACAATGACTTTGATCCTGCCAAATCAGAAGAAGCCAACTTCGGAACAAAGGCATAACAGCTGCTCGCCTACCCTACCGCAACTCCGGAAAAGACCAACACCAAATCCCACTTTTCCTTGCTCAAGAGAAATCCAGCCCGCCCTGCCCTGCCCTGCCCTGTCCGGCTTGGCGGGGCGGGCGCTCCTGGGCTCGCGGTTCCGTCGGCTTGTTTCGCTCGTTTAGCCGCTTCGCTTCGAAGTCAGATGCCCGAAGGGGCGCCTTAAAATGCAACCGGGAAGAGTCTACATACCGATTAGCCCGGAAGTAGCTTCCTCTCCCCTTCCCTCCGACCTCCCTTTCCTTCCCTTGACAAAATCCCGGGGACACAACATAAGGCAAACCGAGGAAGGGGGCCGAGGAGGAGAATAAAGCGGCCGCCTTACCGAATCTCAACACATGTGTGGTGCCTTGAGAATATCCAATCCACATTAAGCAAAGCAGGAGCCGAGCGGTGCCTCTGAAGACTGGATGAGTTAGAATCGGGGAAATAATCTTCATGGTGTTCCCTACGCACACCCGCGCCGCTTCCCTTTCGGCCCCCTTTGCTTCAGCGTCAGGTTTCCTCCGCGGTCAGGTCAAGCGCCGAGGAGCCGTAGGAAAAAGTGCCTGGCCCCGAGACGCGATCACGGCATGGTCACCACAGAGGCAAGGGACTCTCCGCTTCCCAACGCCGCGAGCAAAGCCTGCATGATCTTCATTCACTGCGCCAAGGAGCAGCCTTCGCCTGCAAGGAATGGCGGGACATCCATGGTAGTCGGGCGAGCGGGAGCGGAAGGAGGGAAGAGTGGAATCCGGGAGAAATCCAAACGCGGAGAGGTTGTTGGCGCGTCGGCCAGCCGGGCGAACCTAGGAGACAAGCGAAAGGAGAAGAGGGGGTGGGAGCCGAGAGAGAGAGAGAGAGAGAGAGAGAGGGAGATCAATAGGCGATCCGAGCGGGCGAAACCGCCACCGAGCAAGAGGCGGGCGCTCGCTTTGGCCGATGTGTTTCCCTTCCACTGAACTGCCGCACAGCTTCTGACGCGCAGCCAAGATGAAGTGTGAGAAACCGAGACAGCTTCCCTTGTCTATGCCTTTCCCAACCACCCACCTACCCAACCGCCGCCCCCGGTTTCTCGGATTCAACCCGATGCCATCGCCAACCCAACCTTTGGGAGTAAAAACCCTGTTACATTTGGAAAGAAACGTGGCGGTGGTGACGTGCCTCGCGCTGGGGCGATTTCCTTCCAAATAACCTGTTGTTGTTGTTGTTCTTGTTCTTGTTCTGGGCGATGAGCAAATGTGCTACTTTAGCGGGAATTGGTCCCCGCCGGTCTGGGTCTGACGCAGCCGAAACTGAGACTAGGGAGTCTGCGGAAGTCTGGGCCAAGTGAATGGGTGGCGGGGAGGGAGGTTTGCATCCCCCTCTTCACCTGTTTGGAGCCCGAAGTCCCATGCTGGGCCCTTCTCAACATTGCTCCTTTCCGTGGGATCGGCGTCAGTTTCAGCCCCAAAGTCTTGAAACTGAGAGCGGGTCGATTTCCATAGCAGCAGCTTCAGGCTTAGCACGAAGAGCAAACAAGATCGCTCTGTCAAAATTAAGTCACTGCTGACTGATGGGTGACAGAACATCCTTTTTCAAGACTTGGGGGGAAACGACGCTTTTGTTGATTCCAAATGTATACCAAGAACCAATAGGCACAAGTAATAATACTTGCTTTCCCACACGTATTATTCATTCATTGAAGCAATCCACACAACTAATTTGACATAAACTCATGGAAAGAATGACAGCCAGAATTAAATCGACAACCAAATTTGATGTTAGACTACCTGGAAGGAAGTCATACTAAAAGCTTACTTTATGTAGACCTATATTGTGTATGATTGCATGTTGTTGTCAGAAATGTGAGTGAAGGAAATATTTTTCCCATATTTCTAAGCTCTGTTCTCATTTATATCCCTGTTACAAAAGTTCTGTGTTTGATGTCCCTGATATACCTTTGTAACCACACCGTATAAACTGTAGCAGATGCAACCCAAAGAGCATCCGCTCATTGGTAATTCTTAGTGAAGTCCTTACTAATGTAGAAATGGAGATATCTGAAAGTCTTGGATAACTTTAAATGTAACGGGAATTCATCTTGTCTAGAACTGAATAATCTGAGAAACTTTTTATCTCTATTTTCACTGCTCTCCCTCAGTCTGTCATACAGATATATCAGATTAAAGACATGTTTACTTGGGTCATATTTCAATAGGAAATACAATTGAGGTTTGTTTGGTTTTTTAAAAAAATAAAAATTAAATGGGGAAGGGAAGACTCATTGAACCACATTTTGTGGAGAACACAATTTTTTTTTGCATTTCTTGAAAGAAAGACATTGTCATTCAAATCATTAAGCGCTGATTATGGATCAATAGGAAGAGAGAAAGGGAACTTCTATTACTATCCTATGAAAGGCGAATAGGGGTCTGGGAATGGTCCCCTCCCCACATTAATGCAGAAGAAGATGCAAAAGACATTCTATACATTAAGATGACATAGAACCACATCAACTGTGTGATGATCTATCTCTCCTTAAGACTGTGGAATGGGAAAAAAAAGGATAGGTCTAATTGTACCAAGAAATCTAGACTCCAATCCTTCTTATTCTTTCTGGTGTCTTGCTTTATCTAAACCACCTGGGATTCATTTGATTAATCTAGGAGAATAACAATTGGATGTTAATATGATAGGTTGCACCTTTCATGCATCTGTTCCAGACCAAAGGTCTTATGAAGCAATTCCTTGAAGTGATAGCATTCATGTGTAAGCAACTACAGTTTTCATAATCCCCCAGAGATACTGCTGAGAGAATTTGATGTCAAGATGGGTAAGGCTACTACTTGTCAGGAAATAACTAAGATTTATGACTGTTAAAGCTTGTGTTATGGGAAAACAAATCAGAATAGCTTTAAGGTATTTATCATATCTGCAATTGAACTGAAATATACATATTAATAAGGGATAAATAAATAACCTTGGGATTTTTTAAAAACTGTTAAAATTTGGAACTCTTGATGTCAAAAGTAAGTATCAGCNAAGGGATAAATAAATAACCTTGGGATTTTTTTTAAACTGTTAAAATTTGGAACTCTTGATGTCAAAAGTAAGTATCAGCAATGGCCACTTCTGCAGACTAGCAGGCAATTCAATGAACTGGAAGGAGGGGGGTTATTAACAATGAAAAGAAGGGGATCTAGCGGCCCCTTCAGTGCACTACTGGAATATTTTATCATGAAACTGCAGTGTGAGATTGTCTGTGTTGGATTATACTATTCAGTTTGTAATACTTCAATTTGGATCAAAAGCAAATGGGTAATACAAGGTAAAACCAAGCTGATATTGAAATGAATAAATATCATGCTAGTCTAGATGAGACAGTATAAGTTTTGAAAATATATTTCTTTTCTTTTCAAAAATGTTGTAACTTAACATTTATTAATAGTCACTGCTATATTTGAATCCTGTTATTAATTTCATGAGGATTACTGTATTTTCTTTGTTTTTCTATCTAGCAGTTTGGCATCATTTTATAAGACTCACCAGGTTCTTTTATTTAGGAAATTGAATTCTGGTGTGATATATTGCATCTGTTTTTACTTTGCAATATTCTTTACTCTCAACCTTTGTTTGAGGATTGTGAAGCAGAAAGAAATCATCAAATCTACTCTGCTGGATTTTTCTTTTTCTTCTTCCATCCTGTCCTATTTTTGGAGACTGCCTGGACAAATCTCTACAGTTTTCTTGGCAAGGATTTGCAGAAGTGGTTTGCCCTTGTCTCCTTCCCAGGGCTGAGGGAAAGTGACTGGTAGAAGGTCACTCCTCTGGGCTTTGTGCGTTTGATGGGATTGGAACTTGCAGTCTCTTGGTTTTGAGCCCGATGCCTTACCACGATGCTAAACTGGAATTTTAGTAACTAAATATTGGTTCCCTTTTCAGTACCACGGAGAGCAACACACATTTGAATTTGCTAATATGCTGAATGCTATACATATGTGCACAATCCACATATGTAATGTACAATATAAAAATAAAATCACCCTATCAAGTTTCTTGATACAAAAAGAAACAAAATGATTTAATTACTGAGTCCATTACCAAGTTTCACACTGGTATTAAAACAACATAATAGACTATCCCCTAACCCCAAATTCTTATTTTTTTAAAAAAAATTCAGAATTGACAAGAGCAATATTTGTACTTGTCTTTAAAACCTGTAAATGTTCCTTGCAAGTTGGTTTTACTGATTACTACTTCACCTTCCAATGCTCAATCTTACCTACTCCTCAACGCTAGACTATCTTTTTTATCGAGCTACACTCTCTCACTGCATGACATCATTACAAAATATTCTCTGCCTCAACGAGGTATCACCATACTTAAGGAAATTTCTGAAATAATCGTGATTTTTAATTTTTTTTGCAGAATAGCAGGTCTCGTTATAGTAACATATATTTTCATGCCTCATTCAAAACTGAATTGCGTGAGCAGAGGAGAAGAGCTTTAAATACTCCATGCTTGGTGCCTTGGCAACTTGCATTGTACTACGTCTCATCAATATTTAAAGCCTAGCAAAGACATACTTTTCTTTCCTGCTCAGAGACAATTGGTGCAGTAAAATGGAAATGAAAATGCATACATCAAGATAGAGGCTGGTCTGTTGAAAAGCATGAAGCCAATCCCAAATGTCTGTGCGTGCACACTAATGTATACGTCAGCTTTAGCAAGTTGCATTGATGTGAAATCATTTCTTGGCTACCCTCCAGCGCTTTCCTACATCACTACCACCTACATTGATTTAAGGAAAAAAACCAAGTTTGTCAAGTTTGCTTCCCTGTGAAAGCATAATATGCTTCCCCAAAAAAGCTTCGAAAAATTTCTTTCATGTACAGGATTAACAATTTGACTCCACTGGGCAGGTATTAACGAGACGACAATGGCGTGTCTACTGAGAATTTTACATTAGATGAATATTCATTGGATTTTTCCCAGGTATAATCTGACAAACTAGGATGGCTTGTAAAGTGTAAAGCTAGCGCCACTCTCTACAACATTAGGAGTTCAATTCCAGTAGAGGGTTTGAAAACAAGACAATGTTGAGTAAATATACATAAAAGGATGTGGGCAATGTTTCTGGCATTTTCCTAGTCCTTCTTTGTTTGATTTTACCTTTCTCCCTTTCCTCATCATATAATCATTTAGAAACCTATCTTTGACAGAATGAACTCCCAAAATGCTTTTCCCCTTCCTAGCAAAAAGAAAAAAAGAAAATAAAACTGTTTTTTAAAAAATTGTTGCATTCAGCAGATGTTCAAATCCTGCTGTGGCCAAAGTAATTTTGAGATGTTCTTTCTTAATATACACGGTTGATACCTTCTGCATCGTCCAAAACTCTGTTTGTAAATAGAAAGAGATCTGTCCAGCTTCTATAGAAGTAGGAGCCACCTTTTTTCTGTTGCCTTTCAAAGTATTCAAAAAATGTTGATGTTTCTGTAAATGTTGATATTCTGTTCTTCTAAAACATCACACAGATCCACTGTTTTCCACTTCCAACAGCATGATAAAGCTCCCTTCTGCCTCGTTAATTAAGCCTCAGCCAAAAGAATTCACGTCTTTTGTTTCTGCCGAGCCAGATTAACTGGCATTTAAGATAGTTAATTAATTTTTAGCTGCCTAGAGGATGTGCATCTTAAATTAAGAGATGGAGAGATGATAGACTTTACTTGTTTCAAGCACATTCTTTTTTTTTTGGACTCCACCATGATGCATTCTTCACAGAATTTTTTAACCACAGGAATGCAATATTTGTGATTTAATCCATGAATCACTCCAACACACCTGCACTCATCTTCTTGAAGATCCTCTGCTTGCCCTCCTGCCTTCTTCTTTTAAGTCCAACACTCCAGTTTTTCCCCTCCATCCTCCATTTTCCTAAGTTTTGTACACATATGCAACACTTCATTTCAAGGTGCCTACAGCTGCACAAAGAAGCTTTTGATTAAGTGATGTCATTGTTGCGGAATAGACTGCTGGCTCCTTTTAAGCTATGGCAATTGCATCTGGTTCCCATAAAGTAGGTCTGCCTTTTTAAAAATCCACTTTATTTTAACAATTGCCAGAAACATAATTACATAATACTATATATATATATATATATTATATATAGATTATATATATATATATATATATATTATAATATATAATGTAATATATATATATATATATACTATATATATGTGTATGTACTATAGATATATATTATATATGTTATATACATATATATGTATATTATATATAATACTGTATATATATATATATAATGTATATGTATATATGTATATGATATGTATATATGTATAAGAGCATATATATGTGTGTGGTGTGACTGATGTGTTGTGTGTTATTTATAGTATAGTATATGTATATTATATTTTTATTTATAGTTTATATTTAGTATTTATTGTATGCTGTTCAGCTTCCTTCAGTATTATCCACGTCCATTGTAGTGTGTTTATTAAGTCTGTAGCAACGTTCGGCAGAATCTATATGTATGTATTATATTGCTTTGTGGTGGTTGATTATATACGGCAATCCATCCAAGCTAAAGGCCTAATCTAGAAATCAATTAAACAGAAATGCTTGGCTTTCAGGCCGAATAAGGATCGCTTGGCAGCAATAAGTCCTAGATAAGCCAGAATGTATTAAAACGGCTGAGTCCAATCGCGACTCAGTCCAAGGATTTCGGTGTATCTTGGCGATAGGTCGGACTGAGAACAGGGTTCAGTGCAGAAAGATGCCTTTGCTGATTGCCGATCGGGGGCGGATAGGACAGCGCGCTTTTTGACTTCTGCACAAAGGCTGCATGCATCCCCACATACTTTCAGCAATCCCACTACTGCAAAAAGAGGTTGTAGTGAGAAGCCGAAGGCGGTCGCGAAAACTAAGGCATTTACCTTTCCAGTAAATAGAGATGTAGTGACTATAGAACAAGGGGTTCTCTCTCTCACACACACACACACACACACGCACACGCACACACACAGTTGCTATGGAGAAGAAGCTTCAGGATAGGGAGGGCAAGGGAAAGAAAGAAGCAAGAAGCAGACGGAGATCACATCCGCAAGCCCTGCTTCGGAGCCCCGTTGTCTCCCTTCCAACGCTCCGGCTTTCCGCTTTACAAAACTAGCGGACAGCTCGGAGGGAGGCTACAGCGAAGGTCCGTTTTGGTGGGGGTGGGTTCCTTGCAACAGGCAGGGTGGGGAACTGACGGGTGGCTGGGCTGGTGACAAGCAAAGTTACTGCTCAGCCTTGGCCTTGAACTTGAAAAAGGAGCCGTGGCGGTTGCTGTTAAAGTTGTTTCCAAGTCCTGTAAGTGGATTTTAAGATTGGCAGAAGAAGAAGGGAGGGAAGGAGCGAACAGGAGAACGAAGAGGATTGCTAAAATAGATAGATCGGTTAATAAAAGAGGTGGGGTGCATTATTATTATTTATTTATTTACTTTTAGGCGGGGGAGATGCTTTCGCAAAGAGTTTGGCCAGTCGGGTCGCTTTCATTGCTCTCTCCCTTGGATTTGCTTTCAGAACGCTGAGCAAGGTAGCTGTCCGCAGAGGTCCGGCATCCTCACCCATCCCGATTGCTTGGGGTGCTTTCTTTCGCCTTGTAGTTATTGCCTCCCTTCATCCTCTCCTTCTCCCCCTCTCCCTCTCTCTCTCTCTCTCTCTTCTTCCTCTCTCCCTCCCCCTCCCTCTCTGTCTCTCTCTGTGTGTGTCTCCCTCTGTCTTTTTCTATCTGTCTCTTTCTCTGTGTGTCTCTGTCTCTCTTTCCTCTCACTCACATTATACACACACACACACACGCATACCAGCAGCCTGTTTGGGGGGGGGGCGCGACGCAAATCTGAAGTCCCCTTACCTTGTCGGTCGTTCCGAGAAGCAAGGCAGGTGGAAGGGACGGTCGTTTGCCGCAAAAAAAGTCGCGGAGCTGCTGTTGTCAGACCGGGCCTGGACTGAAAAGCAGAGGCGACGCGCGGAGCTCGATTGAAGCAAGCAGCCGCGGCAGCCGAGCAGAGGCGGGCAGACAAGCTAAAGAGAGATACGCCCTCCTGCGGGAGTTCGGCGGCAGAGCCCTTTAAAGACACAGCGCCTCTTTTCCTTCAGGATTCCGGCCTCAACTCAAGCGGGAGCAAGAAGGGAGAAGCGACGGGCGGGAACTCCGGAGAGGGGCGGCGTCGCTCCAGAGAAGACCCAGGCAATGGGCTCTTCCTTTTTGGAAAGCCGTTCGGAGTCAGTCCCCGGGTTGCCTTTCCTAAGGGCTCGCTCCACTTTGCGGACACGTCCCAGAACTTAAGACTTCAGCCACCGCAATGCAGACAAGTTCGCCGTTTAGCAAGCAAAAAGTCAGAGAAAACATCGGTGGGAAATAGGAGACGGACGCAAGAGACTACCCTAAGCATGTGCAGAGTGTTTTCCCTACCCCTTGGGAGTCCCAAAAGTGCAATCTGAGCAGATCGGAGAAGGAGGTTGAAATGAATGGGACCCAATCAGGTTTGCGTGATTTACTGCCCGTGAGGATCGACGAGCTTTCCCAATCGACCCCGAGTCGCTTTTCCCTCTTTGGACCGATAGTTTGTGAACCACTTGGCACTTTTTCCATGGGAGTTCTCATGTTATCCTCCCCCAAGGGATCGGAAGCCCCCTTCCCTCCCCATGCCGACTGCAGCACCGTGCCACCTTGGGCAGGTGAAAATGAAGGGCTACCCTACTTTATTTCTCAAAGAGAAGAGAATACGGCGAACAGCCTCAAGGTCTTTAGGGTTAAAAGTAGCGGGGAACGGGACGCGCCTTATAAACCGAGCGTGGGAAGGGGAACTGGTGACGCTGAATGTCTTCTGAGAGTGTAGGGAGAGAGATCTTGTGTTCATTCCCTGCGGCTTCGAATAGACTTTTCATCGATTCCGTAAAGACTCTAAATTCAGCTTTGAGGGGAAGCGGTTGCTTGGCAGCTTCTGCCCACCGTCCAATTCCAGGCGTTTTCAGATTCTGCAGCGGTCTTTCCCCCTCGCTAAATTTCGGAATTAAGCCAAAATCAGATCTAGGGGAGCCGCAATACAATAGCAGTAAAAAACATTTGCAACCCTCTGGAAATACCAGCTGCGGCTCGTATTTACACGCAGCACACCCAACCCAAAATCGCCAAAGCCACGGCACTTCCGGCTCAGTGGCTCTGCTGTTCCAAGCATGCTTCATCTCGGATTGGGATTGTAGAGCCTGAATTCTCATCTCCCGTGAATTGTGCACACGACATTTCTTCCGGCCACCCCCTTGAGGTCTGCCGTCCGTCGGGGAAATCCCTCGCTCTTTCTGCTTTTGCTGCAGTGTGGCAGCTGGGCTTCGCCGCTTGGCCATTATTCCGTGGTTCCAATCGTGTCGTTTCCCCCCCCCCCAGCTACCTCCCCACACACACACACCGCAGGGCAATCCCAGCCAGGGATTCCAGCCCCATCTCCATCCCAGCCAGGGATCTCCAGCCCATCTCCAGCTCCCAGCCAGGGAGATCTCCAGCCCCCATCTCCAGCCCAGCAGAGTAGCTCAGCCCCATCTCCATCCCCAGCCAGGGATGATCTCCACGCCCCATCTCCAGCCCCAGCCAGGGATGATCTCCAGCCCAATCTCCAGTCCCAGCCAGGGATGATCTCTAGCGCCCATCTCCATCCCCAGCAAGGATGATCTCCAGCCCCATCTCCATCCCCAGCCAGGGATGATCTCCAGCCCCATCTCCATCCCCAGCCAGGGATGATCTCCAGCCCCATCTCCATCCCCAGCCAGGGATCTCCAGCCCCAATCTACAGTCCCAGCCAGGGATATTCTCCAGCCCCATCTCCAGCCCAGCAAGGATCTCCAGCCCCAGCAAGGATCTCCAGCCCCATCTATTTGCTTTTCCTAACTCCTTTCTGATTGGACAAGAGGGAGCGCGCCGCCTACGTACAACAGCCCGCCGTTCGCCCCGTCTCTTTTCTCTCTCTCTCAGGTGAGACTCGAAGCCTTCTAACAGCGTTTGGTCACAATTCTTGGTCCTGATGTGAGATTTTTTTTTGGGGGGGGTGGCGGGAGAGAAAAAGAGGGACGAACCGTGGAGTACTCCCTGCTAACTTAGCTGAAAAGGCTCCTCTGACTGAGCAAACAGCAGCCTTGTTGTACGGCGTAAATAAATAGTCAATGCGAACCATTGTGCGGCAGAGAAAAGAGGCAGCGCGCACTCGGAGCCGTTTCGCCCGGGCGAGCGGGCGGGCTGGCTGGCTGTGACTTGCAGCTTAATCGACCCCAGAGCTGGCAACGACGTCCCCCCGGACGATAATCAAAGAGGAGATGCGGGAATGGAGCGACCGCCTTCCTGCGGTCAGAAGGCAAACCAAAGCGGAGTCGTGCTCCCTTACAAAGCTTGGAGACTGGGCACCAGAGCGGTTCTAGTTCAGCAAAGAAAGGGAAAAGGAAGTGGGGAAGGGAATGGGGATGTGGCCATGGAAATCCTAACTGGGATAAAAGGGGAAAGGGACCTTGGGGTCCAAAGGGGTTTGTTTTAATAGGAGGAGGAGGAGAAGATCCTCCTTTTGTAAGGTGTTCAATTGCATGGGAATTAGACACTACACTAGTCCCAAAGGTGCTTTTATTTTTCAAGTGGACTTTCTGGTTTTTCTCTGAAGACGTTTCACTTCTCATCCAAGAAGCTTCTTCAGCTCTGACTGAATGGTGGGGAATGGAAGGACACCATTCTTTCAACAGTTCCAAGAATACTCCACACCCTCTCTCCTTCAAGAAGCCCTACACACACACATATGTACACTGGGCACAGGTTCCCCTGGGTCCTCTGCTTCACTGCTGCCAGACTCAAATAGCTGTGAAGGCAGCACCCCACTCTCAGATAGTCCTGGCTCCATCCCTGAATCAGACGCAGGACCAAGTCCTTGCCAGGCTCCCTGACTGGTTCCCTTTCATCCTCACTGTCAAAGACTTCTGCCGTCCACACCGTCCACACCACAAAATTTCCTTGCTTGCTCTCAAGTTACCATAAAAAGGAGGGGGCAGATCTGATGGGAACAGTTTGGTTGTTATGATCAGAAGCACATTCCACACATACCTTTCTCAAGATTGTGTCTTGAGTTACCAGGGACAGCCAAAGAGGCATGTTTTCTACAGCCCATGAAAGGGCTGTGTTGGAGAGTGTGATTTATGACACACCCTGGGAGGAGGGGGGAAACAGGGTCAGAGGTGGACAGTAAATTATGTAGGGCAGACCTGACTGCACTTGGGGAAAGGGCTGACATGTTGCTCCTAATAAATAATTTGAAACTTGGCTTGAGGGTCATGAATTAATTAGGGCTTCCATCGTAACACTGAGAACAAGGAGTTAAATTGCATATATAAAAGGCTAGAAATTTGTATTTACTTCTTAGTTTCAGAAAATATTGCCTGTCCTGCTGCCACTGCAAGATATTGGATATCCTTATGTTGCAGCTGCACGATCACACTAAAAGGAATCAGGACTACTTTTCACATTACTCCATTTGTCAAATGTACATAGCTACTTATACATAAATGTGACTTTATCCACTTCTCAGATTCAGCCTCTGGCATTGCAGTGTAGTTTTTCAAAAAAGATAAGAGGGGAAAAAACCCTAAAACATGAACTAAGCCCTTTGGACTAAGTAGGTTAAAAATAAGGGGGGGGGATGATAATAGATAACAGCACTTGAAGTCATTCGGATAAGATGTCAAGGATGATATTGTTAATAAGGGCTTTGCCTGCCCTGAAAATTACTGTATTTGGAGGAAGGCTTTCAAATCTAGGGTGAGGACAGTGCTTCTGTGATATTTCCTGAAGGATTCTGATTTTTCTGACCTTTCTCATGCTTCACGATAAGCCTTAACTTGCCTTAATTTTAATAAACATTAACTTTAATAAATGGTTTTCTTAAATCAGATGGATTCCCTTTTTTTAGACTCACAAAGACAAGGCACTACTTTTGGATCATTTTAGAAGTGTGCATAGCATACATGTCAAAAAGTATTTAGTGCAAAGGTAGACTGTGCTCTGTGCATGTGCACCCGTGTGGATTCAGTTTGAAGAGCAACTTTTTACTCAGTGAAAGATAGCAAGGATCAAAATATCCAGCTTCCTGCTTCACTCTCAAAGCTTTTTAAAGTGGTATTTTGCTTGGTTTCCTGAAGTTTTAAAAGCTCTTGCATTTTTCTTTCAAACCAGCAGGCACTTCCTCCCACCAGCCAGTCAGCTGGTGTTCAGTTGCCCTTCAGTTA
>BHFT01021950.1:0-30609 GCA_004320025.1 Laticauda laticaudata
GGACGAATGAAGGAACCCAAATGGAGCAGTGAGTACATCCGTTTTCGAACGGATGGCAAGGTTTTTTGTCCGTTTTACATCCTCTTTGCATCCGTTGGTTCGGTGTGACATGGGCTTAAGGCTTCTGTACAAAGCTTGGAGAAAAATGATGAAGGCAGAAAATATTTTGAAAAGTTAGCCTGAGCAATATATCTTCCTATAGCTCTATAATACGTGAATATTTATGGGGAATAAAAATATCTCCATAGAAAAAGTTTAAAAATTGATTCTATCTATTGCAGGTTTTATGACTGTGTTAACATGGAACGGATATCTTCAAATTGCCCTGGATAATTTGCCACTTGTTAAATTTTTGTTGTGATTTTTCTGCAAAGGATTTGGGGAGGGGGAAGAGATTTAAACATCTATTTGGCTTTAGAAGTAAATTTAATTAAAATTGTTCATGACTAAATTTAATGAATCTGACAAAATTCAGCTTTGATGCAATATTTATAACTTCTTGAGAAGAACAAACAAGTCATTTCAGGTGACTAAATGACTCAGGTTTTTCTTTTGTTTAATGGCATGTGAGTGAAGTTCCTCAAGCTCAATAATACTTGGGAAAAAATATTTTATTGTATAGAATAATTAGTAAAATCTTTACTAACATCTTTAACAAAATATTAGTGACATAATACATAAGATAATTATGGGAGAAAGGTTATTTCCATTTCTTATTGAGTGTGAATGTCAGCTGGCATGAATGTTAAGCTTTCAGCTTTTCAGAACAGATGAAAGGTATTTACTTAAAACCTGATAAAATAAATGGAAGTATGCATATCTTGATTAACTTCTAATTGTGTAATGCAAGGGTTTTTTTAAAAAAGGAACACTGTCCATACTTCAGAAAGCTGGAAAACTTTTCTATTAAACTATTTTACAAGTCTAATAATAGATGATTGATAATGAGTTTAATCTTAATTCAATATATATCAGATACCAAATCATTTGTTCTTTCTTATCTGTTCAAGATACAAATATCCAAAGTCCATATGTAAGTTAAATATCTCACAAATGCATGTGTAAAACTGGAATGCACAAGATTTTTCTAGACAAAGATTCTTAACCTCCAAAATGTTGGAGCCCACACTTTGTAAAAGGAATGAATTGAGATAGAACAAAAACTTAAATTTCATATAAATCATTTATATTTACAGGCAAGTGAAATTAAATATAGTTGTGGGGACAACCCCCCCCCCCCCGGNNNNCCCCCCCCCCCCCGGTGTATTAGAAAATCAAATTTTGTAAGTTTTAGGTAGCTGAAAAAGCATTTATAGATAGTTTGACATCTTTGGGATCTTAGATTATGTTCCTTGGATTAAAAAAAAAGATTGAAAAATAAATGATAGCACAAAACAGCCTATATAATTATGGGTAGAATTTGTTGACAAAGTGAAAAACAGCTGACAGAATTCAGCTACAGTTAATTGATAGGATGAAAATAGATAACAGAGGACAGAGAATAAGAGTTTATTTGGTTCAGGAGTTAGTTAAATAAAAGAACATTATAGGGTGCTGGTGGTGATAGAAGGGAATCTTTGTTTTGACTGAAACACTTTTAAGGGTATTACAGGAAATACCATGAGGCTGATCTTCATCAAAACAATTGCTTCACTGGCCTTTAAATAAAGACACTGGTGATAGCTTTTCCAGTTCAGTAGCTGGCCAAAGTAAGCAGCCTCTTGAATTTCAGTTGAGAGTATTGTAAAATCTTATTTTTTTATGTTAAGATGTTATGTTGAGGTTGAGTACTCCAAAGGTAAGGATCAAAATGGTCCATACAGTTGGCCTTGAGTTATGATGGCAAGTGGAACCAAAATTTCTGTCGTGGGGCTCCCCAGGTGAAAAAGGAGAGGAGCAACTTATGGAAATGTCTTGCAACTTTACCTGCTGATTTCCCCGTTGACTTTGCTTGTGGAAAGTTGCAAATAGCGATTGTGTGGCCAGCTCACTGTGATATATTGTGAACTGGGCATCTAAGTACCCAGATAGCAATCACATGACTCTTGGACCATTGCAATGGCCACAATTTCATGGTGTGATCATAAGTCGCCCTTGTTCAGCACTGTTGTAATTTTGAATGATTGTGAATATGAGGTTGTAACTTGAGTTCTATCTATGAATCAAACTGACAGTGCATTGCATAGATTTCTACCTTTTTGTGCACCTTCCAAATTTATAAAAATAGTAGTCTTTTATATATTATTAGATTATGGGAGCAAATAATGGGCTAGATGATCTTAATTTACTGGGTTAAATGATGTATATCTGTGACCAGATACAAAGAATAAGAAATCTATAGATATGTCACAATATATAGCCTTGTTTCCTTGATATTCCCCATATTTTTCTGCTTTAAATTTTTCCCCCTCTTCCAAAATTTTGAATAGAGAAATATAAGAGTGGGTTCTTACACTGATGTAGCTAGTAACAAAGATAAGTGAGGACTGCTTCATTTTCTCAGAGGAGATTGGCATCCATCCTGGTGCACTGACAGCACAGGAGTAAAAAAGGAAAATCTAATGCTTTTGAATTTCTTATACATAGGATCTGCTAATATTCAAACCTTCAAGGAGGATGCAGTATAAATCCTATCTCAGTTTGTTGAGAGAATTGGATGGCCCAAGTTAGGCTGAGCACAATTCTGTGTCAGAGAATTTAAAATACTAGGCGTGTCACTTTTCCCCCCTGTTGTGCTTGTATTTCTTCACCAAAAGAGAAGGAAAATATTGCCAAAGCTCAGTGTTTTTATTTTTATTTTTTTACCTAGTGTACCACAACTGAAAGATCCATCAGTTTCAGTGATTACAATTATACAATTATATTGATTCTCTGGCAAATAAAAGAGCATTTAAGTTGATCAGTGGTCCAAATCTCACTAGGACAATGCAAATACAATTGCATTTCATGATTCTTGTGTTAACTTGTCTCTTGATTGAACAGAATTTGGCCTGCTGGAATCCTTCAAATCCTGAATGCCTCCTGCTTGTTGTAAAGGAACTTGTACAACAGTATCACCAGTTTCAATGCAGCAGATTACGTGAGAGCTCCCGGCTCATGTTTGAATATCAGACATTACTTGAAGAACCTCAGTATGGAGAGAACATGGAAATTTATGCTGGCAAAAAGAACAACTGGGTAAGAGTACAGTAACAGAAGAGTAGTACTAGAGATTCCTTTCCATAGTAACTATAACCTGATTTGGAGGAGATGTTTGTCCTAGGTGTGTATTTCTTAAAATAGATGTCCTCATTTTACCTTTGTTTCTTTTCTCCCTTCCTGCTGTTTAGCAATTTTATTACATTACCTTGCTTGAACTTGTTGCCTAGGTAAACAACTGTGGCTAACAGTTATGTGAAATTGAAGATTATGAATGCAGTAAAGCACTGACTTCTTACTGATCTTAACATTTATTAAGTATTTTTATTCTAATTAAATAAATTCTGCAAGTTTAAATAAAATGTGAGAGTTCATAGCTGGAAATGCTTCCTTCTCTTTCCAATAAAAGAGAGTTTTAAAAAGTAGCAACAATACCTGCTGTTGAAATGCTGCCCTCCAGTTTTCAGGGTAATTTGTAGGAAAATTGTCTGAATGAGTTGCAGATTGCATAGTAACGTGTTGTATACCATTGTGAAATACCACACAGCATGTAAGAATAAAATAACTGAAAATGATTCTGGGTATTTATTTATTTATTGTAAGCAGAAATTTAAACAGGACAGATATCTGTTTGTTTATTTATTAAATTTAGAAACTGTCCATCTCACTCACAGTTTCAGTAAGTAGATAAAGCCCATGTCCCACTGCACCAACGGATGCAAAGAGGATGTAAAACGGACAAAAAAGCTTGCCATCCGATGTCGTTATATGGGACGTAATCTCAGTATTTATGAGGATGTCTGGAGTATGCCTAGAATATGTATAAAGGACACAAGACCAGCGGGAGCAGAAAACCGACTTGCCTATAATAAATGGGGGGGAGAATCACCTGGATCTCAACTATCAGTCCCACAGACTCATGGTGTAACGACCTCTTCACCCTTCTCTTTTGCTCTTCCACATCACAATCCATTCATCTCAAACCAATGGTCTTCTCAGACACCTCTTTAGATGTAGCTGCCATGCACTTCACACCAAGAACCAAGAGCCCTCTGACTACACGACTGGTTTCACGCTTTCTACGCAGGAGAAGAGGAGACGTCCAAGAGCGTTGTGGAGTCAGAAGAGTGGATTGGAGAAGAGTGGAGTTGGACTCTATGAACAGCTGATGGTGGGCTCAGGATCGAAACCCTTTGTGCATTCAGCACTTCACTGAGGATTGCGCACCAGCATGTTTGAGCGAATTGTCGGAGCGTCTTGAGGACTCCAGTGTGGCCAAGCAGCACCAAAAGCTCGTCCCAGCCTGGACCCTGGACTGAAGGTGCGAACTGGACATCTTGCGCCACCTGGTCTCCTGAACACAACTAGAAGAGAGAGTATTGCACTGGAGGGTGCCACACACAGCATCAAGCAAAAGTGGTCAGAAAAAGTGGTGCAGCCAATCAATCAGTAAGAATTCACGTGGAGGAGCTCCTCCATGTGTCCACCAGACTTTGAAGAAGGCTGGAGAAAGTGCAGACACAGTCGTATCAGTGACCTCAAGGATGGGCGGACACGACCTACTACCATTGGGTTTCCAGATTAAGACCCCTATCCCAATTGACACACAAGAATGCTGCCCTTACTTTCAGTCGTGGGTGATGATACGGCACTTTCCCTCAGATATCTATTCTATGAAGCCGTAACAGTTCAAGATACCTCACCGTGAAGAGAGGTCTTCAAATATAGGCTGTCAGGCAGACGGGTGGTGGAGAACGCCTTTGGCATCCTGGCCAACCAGGTTCCCAGATACTTCGTGCACACATGCAGCAGTCACCCCAGGGACTGAGTGAGTGAGCATCGAGGTGGAAGCTTTGCTGCATCCTGCACAATCCTCATGGCGCTACGTGGTTTACTAGCTTAGTAGAGCCGAGTCCAGTTTGCAGAACAGGCTTGTGACGGCGTCAAACAGGGGCATAAGGGACAGGGGGCTGTCGTGACATGGAGGCAAGGACAAAACCTGATCGACGTCTTTGACTGTACAAGACCCTCCAACAGAGCTTCACGTTGAAGGGAAGCAAGCAGCGGCATACTTCTGAACACGACTGGTGCTAACTCTACCACGGCTGGAGCATGATTGTGGCAAAGACAGGATGGGTGAGATGCTTAAATGGATTCCTTGTTATCAATGTTCCACAACTTACCTCCCATCCAGCATCGCTTCCCATCCCCCACAACTACCTTACCATCAGAGCTATCACTTGACCCATCTAACAAACTTTTCCTTACTCTATCCCTTCAAGCATGCAAAGGGCTTAACCCTTTTTTGTTCAAAGATTTTCACCTAACACTTGTAAAGATAAAAACATTGTGAGCAAGATAACCTTTTATTAAAACTGTTCTTAAGTAAAGTGTATGACTTTATTTAAAAAAGCAGAATGAACCAAGTAAAGGGTCTTTAAGCAAAGATAGTGACAGGTAACAACTCGTCTCTGGCGACGTATTTCGATCACTCTGTAGGCATAGTCATTGGAGTCTCCAGCTGTCGAGCGCGCGTTGCTCGAGGACTTACCGATGCATGTGGGAGGGGGCTGTGGCCTGGAGGTGCTGGGTGCTGAGGCGCCATTGGGGGCCTGCTGGCCCATGAAGAGTACAACAGGGGAATGGGAGTTCAGGAAGCTCTCAAGAGCTTTGACTGCAGGGTCTCTGAGTGAGGGCCCTTCCTCAAGGACTCGGGGATGTGCAGCACAGTGACTGAAGACAGATTTTCTGGTTGAGGGCTGGGTGGGGTGGGGAAGACGGTATGTAGTGGGGCGTCTCGGTCCTGTAGCTGTGTGAGGTGAGGCGTCTGTGGCGTGCCGATGTAACTGGGCCTGGACTGGAAAGGCTGCCTCTGGTGTGGGAAGTCCTGGTAGTCATAGCCTTGGTAGGGGGCTGTTGAAGCCGTGGGTGGCTGTCGTCATCGCTGCTTGTCGCCTGGATGAGAGCGCAGTCGTCCTGGACTGGGTATAGAGTAGGATTTCTAGTCCTGGGGCTGGAGGGTCATGGTTGCACGCAGTGAGCTAGTGATATATTCTCTCCTCATTCTCATGCGCATATGGGCCTATCGGAGCAAGAGTCATTGAGGGATCTGGATTTCACGTAACAGTTGAGAAGGGCTTTCAGTTCGAGGATGGTATACAGAGTCGCTGTGGTACCAGCTGAAGAGGAAAATCTGTGCTGGTCTTGATGCGTGTCCCTGATGTCCAACAGGCACAGTTGTGGCTCTGGCCCTCCAGTCCTGCTCTCTTCCTGCTTTCTGTGGGGTGGAGCTGAGGTGTGGGCTGTGGTGTTGGTCTCTGTGCTGCTGCTTCTTCTTGCTCCATTTGAGACGGGATCCTGCCTACATTTCTGGCATGTGAAGTAATCAGCTGTCGGGGGGTCCCTGCATGGGCCCTCCTAAAAGACATCATGCCTGGACACGGTAGGCTGCTCCCGGCTGGAAGGAGGAGTGGCTTGTCTGATGGGCTGTTCTCGCAGGAGAGAGGTTGACAGAGGGGCCTGCTCTCGGCTGGCGACCTCAACCCTCCAGGAAGCTCAACCTGGACCATGACGTACATTCGCGTCGAGTGAGCTTGACAGACTGGCCTTGGCCCAGATTCTTCAGGGCTGCAGCTATGCCATACAGTGGTGGCATGTCTTTAACCACCATGCCACATAGGTACTATCTGAAGTGTGAAGCCCAGCTACTACTTCTGCCTTGTCTCTCCGCCACGCTGCTGGTCCTCTTGGTGTTGCGATATGAAAAGCCTGTGGCCCTTTTTCATCCACAGGGTACTATCGTTCTCCCTCAGCCACTTCATAGCACCTCTCGCTCATGGTCCGCGGAAATGCGAGTACTGGTTTCCTCTCCTCCCCTTCTCCTTTTTTTCCTTAGCCTTCTGCTTTCTCCCTCTGGCGGCCTTCAGCAGCAGGGCTTTGAGGCCTTGGGGGCTGTCCACACTAATCAGCAGAAGCGAGCAGTAGCAGGAGCAGCACAGCAGCAGCACCGCAGGAAGAACGCATATACGCAGGAAGAAGAACCACAGCAATCGCAGCCAAAAAAAGCCCCAGAATAAGAAGAAAATGGCAAACCAAAGGCAGCACGATACACCAAGGAGCACCTGACCACCCAGCAGCGCACAGCAAAAGCACCAGCAGCTTCAGAGTCATGTGCGGGGGTCGGGAGGGTGGTTTCTGTCCTTCTTGCCAGGCTGGGCAGGAGTAGGTGACTGGCCACAGGCTTCCTGCTTCTTCTGTTCCCTAAACTTGACGAGACCCATGGTGGTTCTTTCCAGATGTCTCTGGCAGCAAGGTCTTTCCTTCTGAATGGGTGACCTGCTTGTGAGCCGTGCATCCTTAATATCCTGCATGGGGCTAGAGTGCAGATTCATGCCCTCCCTCGGACATGCGCGACAAGTCGAATAGCTTGCATCCGCTACGCATGCTCGCTAGCATTCCTATATGGACTACTTGTCCAAGGCATTCCGCGTCAATCTGCTACGCAATTCGTGCTCCTTGTCCGCTAAACGCGTCCACCTTTCGCTATACTCTCCCCGGAAGCCTCGAAATGTAAGTCCACGTTCCATCCGCTAGGTCTTCCTAACGAACATTCCACTTGACCATCTCGCATACGTACTACCCCCATATCCTTTCTTTCCGTTTTGTCCACCGTTCTGTTTATGCAAATTTGGGGCACTTTTGAGAGCGGATAACAACAGATGGAGCCACCCCCGAAATTTTGCTCATCCACTATGTCCTTTTTGCATACGTTTCCCATCCGTCGGCCAGTGTGACCTAGCCTCAATTTCTGGTTCAGTAACTCCTTAAAATGATGTATCAAATTGTGGACTGCTACAATGGATAAAATGATTTTATTATATTTATATATGATTTATTTTAATAATTAAATTTTTGCTGCACATTCAATAAAACAATTTTAAATAAAAATAAAATAAAAATTATTAGAAATAAATTATTAAACAGTTAAATTTAAAATAGTATTTTTAACATGGTAAGCTTATGCATATCTGCATAATTTAGGGTTCCACACAAAGTCATTATCCTGTGACAGAGGAAAAAATGTTGACTCCTGCCAAATTCATTAGAATACAGGTAGTCTTCAATTTAGGACCATTTGTTTAATGATATTTTAAAGTTACCATGGCCTCAGAAAAAGTGACTTATAACCTGTACCAAAACTGATGACTATCACATCACCTCCCCAGTTTAGTACCTTTATTGTCAATTTCCAGCAAAAATAATAATAATAATCCATTGGGAAAGCTGGATTTGCTTAATGACTGCATGATTTGCTTACTGATAGCTGTAAAAATTGTCATAAAATGAGTCTGACTTGACTTATGACAACAGCAATGATAGAAATTTTGGTCCCAATTGTGTCAAGGACTGTCTGTATTAGAAGTATAAAAGGGAATGTTTAGGCTTTCAAGATGGTATTACTATAGTCTGTATCAGTGGTTCTCCAAACTTTCTGGCCTTGAAGACTGCTGGTGGTGGGGTAGGGAGAGAGAGGGGATGGTTTCATGCACGCTGGTTTCACAAATGCAGCTTTGCGCACATGCTTTCCCATCACTTCCATGGTCCGGTTCCAAATGGGCTACGACCCTGCACTGTGTCACAGACCACAGGTTGGGTTGGGGACCCCTGGTCGATATATCAATAAAGTATACTTTGAGTCAGATTTGTGGAGTTTGCTTCCTGACTTGCATAACTTGAAGGGCGTACAGTCCTGTCTAAATGATTCTTCTGTTGAATGGCCAAAGTTATGAATTAAATGAATTATAATATGGAGCACCTGTTGTGATTAAATTGGTATAGATTTGGTTAAAAGTGTCTGGTGTCTTTTCAAAATAATATAACAATAGAATGGTCTCGCTGTCTGATGGAACTGATAAAACCTGTAGACATCGTGAGCTTATACTAGTCCATTAAAAAAACTGGACTCTCATCAGTTAATCTTTTATCAAAACCTGTAATAAAATAAGGCTTCCGAGCAACATTCGGCGACAGACAGAAATCCACGATTTTACGCAGTGTTCGGTCGGGCCAACCGCTAGGAAGCCCCTGAGCGGCTTGGTTTCGAAGGGCTAAGCCACCCCGTAGAGGTGGTAAAGAGGGGGCGATACTGCAGCAGGGTTGAGGCAAATTCCGCATCTCTCCTCCCAGACTGACCATACTCCTAATTCTGAAGGCAGTTGCAGCAGTGGTCAGAAAATGGGCCACCTCAAAAGAGAACTCGACTGAAGAAAAGAATGATGGCAGGAAGGAAGATAGAAGTGAAAGTTTGTAGCGGACTCAGAGTTTAAAATGCAAAAGCAACACTAAGGTAACCACACCTGGAATTTAAACTTCGCAAAAAAATAACATCGCTCCCAAAGAGAGATCGGAGCAGCAAGGAAAAGTGAAAGGCGAATGGTTTGGTTTTGTTTTTCCTCTCTCCCTTTCCCTATAACTAGACTACAATAAGAGACTTAAATAAGAAATCGGAAAAATCGCTTTGACTCACAAGGAGATCAATTATAGCTAGAAAAGTAAAACAAAACTAGTACAAAATGGTAGATAAAGATTTCATGAGCACTATTTTTTTTTTATTTTTATAAGCAGCGAGGCGAGAGAAAAGAATAAAAGGGCAGGATCTGAAGAGGGAGGAGACAATAGCCCTGGAATTAAAAAGAATCTACAGTAAAACTTCAACAAGACTTCTAACACAAGATACATTGTAACTGAACTGTATACTTGTTAAAAAATATTATAATATAATGATATTGTAAAATATTCATTAAGATTTAATGAATATTAATATTAATGATAGAATTGAATTGGAATGGAATGTGTTAGTTTTTAATACATATATTATTTTTTGTTTTCTTTTTTTAAGAATATAGTGTGTATTTTAATGAATGTACCAAAGCAGAATCGAATGGAAGTATGTATTATATTGAAAGTTATAACTTTAGGGTATATATATTGAAGCCTAAATAGACTTAAATGTAAACAACCTAAAATATAAAAGGCGTCATCCTCCAATCAGTAACTACGGAAAAATTTGTTTAAGAGAAAGCAATAGATAATTGAAACAAAAAATATAAAATATAATGATTTGAATTGAGACGAGATAATTAAAATAAAATTGAGAAAATTAAAAGAGGGGAGAAGCTGTGCAGAAGATGTAAAACAGTAATAAGATATGGAATAAAAGATAAAAATGAGCATGAAATTGCATTTGTGTCTGTATGAAGAAATGTAACCCGGGATTACGCTACTTTGAAAAAAGATGTTTTCTTTGTATTTTTTTTGTGAAAACTCAAATAAAATTTCCAAAAAAAATATAAATAAAACCTGTATGAAATAGTAGCATATGAGATTCAATTTAATTAGAACAATTAAATAAAAATTGTTGAAATAGTGCAAGGGTTGCAAGGGTATTTTTTTTCATGAAGTCTCATAAAATTTAAGGGGGAAATGCAAAATCTCAAAAGTTTTCAGTGTCTTATGAGTCATAGGAGGTTTCAGGCATTAAATCTTGTGTCATGATAGCAGTGTTCCAATATCACTGGGGCTGCCACAAAGAAGAGGGAGTCAAGCTCCCTCCAAAGCACCTAAGGGCAGGACAAGAAGCAATGGGTAGAAACTAATCAAGGAGAGAAACAACTTTGAACCAAGGAGAAATTTCCTGACAATTAGAACAATTAATCAGTGGAACAACTTGCCTCCAGAAGTTAAGAATGCTCCAACACTGGAAGTTTTAAAAAAGGTGTTGGATAACCATTTGTCTGAAATGGCGTAAAGTTTCCTGCCTAGGCAGAGGGTTGGACTAGAAGACCTCCAAAGTCCCTTCCAACTCTGTTATTCTACATTCTAAATTACATCAGTTACCATTTGGTTCTTTCAAAAAAAGTGTTTTTGTAGTACTGATACATCTGCTGAAACTGGACACAAAGTCCTCACAAGATCTGAATTCCATTATTCCTGAGTTTAGGAGTTAATACATAATGATCGCTATAATTGGAATGTGGGAATGACATAATTAAGAGATAATTTTGCTATAATTGGAGTCTGCTTTCCTGCAGACACCTTGCCTCTTGTGTGATTAGCTTTTAGCGTGTTACACAACTCTTAAAGTTTAGTCTGTTTCAATTATGTCTCTGGATTATTAGGAATGCAAATGCTCAATTGAATATTGAGGTCCTTTTTTTCTATTCTTTCAAATTAATAGACTGGTGAATTTTCAGCTCGGTTCCTTCTGAAATTGCCAGTGGACTTCAGCAATATCCCTACCTACCTTCTCAAGGTAAAATAATTCTTTATTACTTGAGCAACAACTTTCTTCGAAATAAATGAATTCCAATGCCTCCTGGGTTTTTTTTTTGTAATTCTTTTCCATCCCTCCCCTTTCTTCTCTTTTAATCTTTTCTCCTATTCTTTGAAATTTAATAAAACTGGTTCAACACTTCTGCATCTTTCTTTTGTCTGCACTGTTTATTTTCAGATGCCTTATCTTGCAAAAATTGAATTCAGTTTAAGTATCAGAATAAGTGATAAGCATTACGTGTAACTTTCCCTGAAAAAATCCTTCAGTAGTTTTCAACATAATATTTAATATATAAATAGATTTAAATGATTCTGTTTGAGCCTTTGAAACTTTGTCAGTGGGTCAACAAGCTAACTGAGGAGAAGGTACACATAGGAACTTTTCAGTAGTTAGGAAAGTTGTTGAATTCAAGCCAGAGACATAGATGCTATGAGGTTGTTAAATTCTTTTTAGGGAAATGAAAAATGAATATATAGTGTTCACATATGGATTAAATTCTGCTATGTCAAATGTGCTGATATGAAGGGAAAGCACGGCTATATCTAAAGGAAAAGTTGACATCTCCTGTTTGTAACTTCTCAGTGTACCTATCTATACACCCAAACAGTAAGAATGTCTTTGAAAATGCTAAGACAACGTAAACTGTCTTTACCAATATAAGTAGAACAACATGTTATAAATTTAATTATAAATAACAGAATATAAATATACAAGGAATCAGAAATATTTTAGGAACTAAATCCTAAGTAATAGAAGGAGAAATATGAAATATTTTGTTAAATATTATTTTTTATTATTAACAAGTTGCAGTTTTACATCCACTTTTCCAGATTAAGCTCTATTAAACTGATTAATTTGTACCATTCAGTAGGGTTCTGTGTATAGTTGTATGTGTGTAAGGGGAAGGGAAATTGTGTTGCTAAAATGTATTACAGTAACTCATACCTGTGTGTATACTAAGAGTTAGCTATGTCTTACATTTAACTCAATTATCACTACTATAATTTTCTTGACAAACACTATTCCTTCTACTTTTCATGAATAGAATAGAATAGAATTCTTTATTGGCCAAGTGTGATTGGACACACAAGGAATTTGTCTTGGTGCAAATACTCTTACTCCTTTTTTTAGAGCTACATAAAAGAAAAGATTACAATTCGTTAAGAGTCAAGTTCATAAGGTATGGCACTTAATGATACCATAGGGGTACAATAAGCAATCAAATCATACTAGGAAACGTTCAATATCAGATCGTAAGGATAGCAAGCAAGCAAGCAACGTTATAGCAGGTCCTACAAACTCACAGTGTGTCACAAAGAGGAGAGATAGACTCGGGTGATAAGAAGTTGATGAGCAGGTATAATAGTAGTGGGACTTGCCTCCCAAATTAGTGCGACAGCTGCCTGACCCCGAGGAAATCTCCCGGCATTTGTTTACGAGATAGATGGTGTTCGCGAGGGTAAAAAACTGTACTTTTGTCTAGAGTTAGTTTCTGGGTGCTGACCATGCTCTATTTAGGTTGTTTTTAGACGTGAGGAGCTTGGGAACAGTTTTTGAGAGGAGTGCTTAAGCATACCTATTTTCAATGAGAGCCCTTTCTTTTTGACTCGTGCCAGCTATAGCGGAGTCCTCTATTGAAAAGGTGACGGTAAGTAATGTTTATTTCTGCAGTTCCTAATTATCCTCTGAAGTTCTGTCCTGTTGGGTTGCAGAACCAAACCAGACAGTTATAGAGGTGCAGATGACAGACTCAATAATTACTCTATAGAACTGTATCAGCAACTCCTTAGGCAGTTTGAGCTTTCTGAGTTTGTGCAGAAAGAACATTCTTTGTTGTGCTTTTTTGATGAGGTTTGTGATGTTAGGTGACCATTTTAGGTCTTGTGATATGATAGAACCTAGAAATTTGAAGATCTCTACTGCTGATACTGTGTTGTCCGGAATTGTAAGAGGTGGTAGTATGGGAGAGTTCTTTCTAAAGTCTACCACCATTTCTATGGTTTTGAGTGTGTTCAGTTCCAGATTGTTTAGGTTACACCTCAAGGCAAGTTGTACAATCTCCTGTCTGTATGCGGATTAATTGTTTTCTGGAATGAGACCAATCACTGTTGTATCATCTGCAAACTTCAGTATTTTAACAGATGGATGGTTTGAGATGCAGTCATTGGTGTATAGGGAGAAGAGAAGTGGAGAAAGCACGCAGTCTTGGGGGAGCCCTGTGCTAATTATACAGGTATCAGATGTGATTCTGCCTAGCTTTACCTACTGCTTCCTGTCTGTGGCAAATGCTTCCTGTCAAGTGGTAAATAGTAGTGAATCTTCAGAACTAAGAAAACTATAACTCATACCTCTCTTAGAGACATTTCAGGAAAACATCCATTCACTTCATTCACTGTTTTCTACTTTTTTAACTATCCCCATTCTTGCCAAACATGATACTTGATATATGTAGTCCAGCATTTCTTTGCCCAAAGTATTTGAGTTTATTTTTGCTCATGCTCATTTCAAATGAAACATTACTTTGCCTAGGACTGATTGGTTATTTCTTCCTGTGATCCAGTACTTGTCCAACCTTTGCATTCTGAAATCAGTAAGTAGGTGCAAGTGCACATTGTTAGAATGTTTGTTGTGGTCTTGGTGGGCCAAATCTGTAAAAAATGAATTAGCTTTAACAAATTTTAAATGCAAGCTAATGTTGCTACCATTTGCTTACAGATATTAATTTTCTGGGATGTTTATCAGGGGTAAAAATGAACAGACTTAGAAACAGTGTTTGATCCTCTTTTGGAAACATTTTTGGAAATTAGCTAGAAATATTAAACAGCCAGGTGTGATCCATGTCATTAAGAAAACCATTATGCTGAGGGATCGTCACATATTTGAATCTTGTTTACGAATGGAAATTCTGTAATATGAGAGAGTGAGTTTAGTATTATATGTTTTACATGGTCTGAATTGAAGAGGATCTGTTACAATTGAAAATTAATATCTACCAGATCTATAACCATCAGGTTTTCTAGTTGGCATAGATACATGTTTTATATGGAACATTTTGTATAAATTAATTTTAGTGGAATCTCAAGATTATTTCTGTTTTATATTTTAAGACTATAATGGAAAAAAATAATATTTTTCATACTATGTTCACAAAACAGTCATAGGTATTGCAGTAACTTCCCAAATCTCCAGTTGGCACCTATGGAACATTTAATTTAACTAAAATGAAATATAATCCTTGCAAAATTATCATTCTTATATTGTTTTACATAAATATTCCAAATATTTACCCCATAATCTTGCTTCTATTTCAATGTGTTAGTTATAGAGACACTTTTTAAAATTTATATTATTCTAATTTTAAAATATTAAGCTGATTGATCACAGAAAAGTTCATATTAAAAAATCTAACCATTATGATATAAAATTGATATAGAAGTATTGGTGATTATTATTGTTAATAAAAGTTATCTTTTTAAATATAAAGCTGCGTCTTAACATAATGAAAAGGAAAGGAATAGTGAACCTGTCAGAAAATCATGACTGGCTGTTGTGGACTTTTAATATATTGAAGAGAGTGCTTCTTCCAAGATGTCCTTGAAATGTTAAAACTATGCTTTTCTATGTTAAAAAGTTCCTTTTTAGTTGAGATACAATATCAGTGTTAAGTTTTCTGGAGATTCCAAATAAATAAATGAAGTATCTCAATATGTTTATTGGTTGACTTGACCTTCCATCTTTCCGAGGTCAGTAACAGGAGAACCCAGATTGTTGGGGGCAATATGCTGACATTAAACTGCTTAGAGAGGACTGTAAAGCACTGTGAAGCGGTATGTAAGACTAAGTGCTATTGCTATTGACTGAAAAAATATAACTGTCAGCCCATTTGAAGCATTCATCCATATACAGGTAGCTGGATTTTTTAAGATGATGATAATATGTATCATGCAAGAAAAATATTTTTCTTCTGTTGTCACTTGAGTGATGAAATGTGTGGAAAAGTGACCTGGGTGAGACATTTGGACTTGATATTCAATGTAGTATAGAAAGCAGCAAATAGAGCCATTTCCATTTTATCCTATCACTTTTATCTCATAAGTTCAGATTTTACTGTCATGATCACCAGTGGTATCTTTAAGCAGGCAAGTGACAAATGCTAGTGCATCTTCAGAACTAGGAAAACTATAAATAGGATAGATGTTCAGATAGATGTTTAAAACATTGTTTGCCTGAATTTTTCTTCAGTCTAGCTTCTTTGTTGTTAGTCGCGAAGTCGTGTCCAACCCATCGCGACCCCATGGACAACGTTCCTCCAGGCCTTCCTGTCCTCCCCCAGTGTCCATTTAAGCTCAAGCCAACTCCATCCAGCCACTCATTCTCTGTCATCCCATTCTTTTTCCCTCAACCGTTCCCAGCATTAGGCTCTTCTCCAGTGAGTCCTTCCGTCTCATTAGGTGGCCAAGGTATTTGAGTTTGTTTCATCTTCAGGATCTGGCCTTCTAAAGAGAAGTCAGGGTTGATCTCCTCTAGGAATGACCTGTTTGATCACCTTGTAGTCCAAGGGACTCGCAGGAGTCTTCTCCAGAACCATCGTTCAAAGGCCTCAATTATTTGGCGCTCAGCCTTCCTTATGGTCCAACTTTCACAACCATACATTGCAACTGGGAAAACCATAGCCTTGACAATACGCACTTTTGTTGGCAGGGTGATGCCTCTGCTTTTTAGTTCGCTATCTAGATTTGCCATAGCTTTCCTCCCCAGGAGCAAGTGTCTTTTAATTTCTTGGCTGTAGTCCCCATCAGTGATGATCTTAGTAAAGCCCAGGAAAGTAAAATCTGTCTCTACCTCCATTTCTTCCCCATCTATTTGCCAGGAATTGAGAAGGCTGGATGCCATGATCTTAGTTTTCTTAATGTTGATTTTCAAACCAACTTTTGCACTCTCCTCCTTCACCTATATCAAGAGGCTTTTTAGTTCCTCTTCACTTTCTGCCATTAGTTTCTTTCCTCGTATCTTCATAAAAAGGCCACTGTTGTTCATGTATAATAAAAACTTATAGAAATAAAGCATACATAATTAGTAAAGATGTGCATCAATAGTAATTTATGGGAAAATGAAGGAATATCAATAGAATTTATGGACAACTTTATTGTTGAAAATAAGTAGGTATTTGAAAAATAAACAGTGCCCTGTCATTTTAGCCATTGTCTGTCCACTGCAGGATGAAGGCCTCGTCCACATGTTTCGAATCAATATGGTCTTGAGCTTGCTTTTACCAATTGGGCCTGCAATACTTGCTTATGTCATCGATTCATCTTGTTTTAGGTCTCTTTTGTGGGATCCATTTTGTGGCTGCCTTGGTCCACCTGCCATCAGTTCTTCTTGCTAAGTGACTAGCCCATTTCCATTTCAATTCTTTTACTCTCTCGATAACATCATATGCTTCCATTTGTTCTCTAATCCATGGGCAGGTTTTTCTATCTTTTCTTATAATAAAATCCAGCGCCCTGTATTTTAGCACATATAGAAGAATATTTATTGCTTCCCCAGTCTTTGGATCAACTTTATCATCTTATTGTTGGGAAAAGAAAAGAATATGGTTAAGAATGTTGCCATATAAGAAACATAAGAATCATCCTGCAGTGGGATGTTTAAAAAAAAAATAAGAAGAAAGCCGAGTACTATAATAAAAGAAAAACAATAGCATTTTCTTACAGTTTGAATAGGAATTTTTTCTCTTACTGTTTGAATAGGAAAAGGACTGATAGGATGGGGTGGAGGCTTCAATAAAATTCTAATAATTGATAACTATTTTGTTACAAAGCAGAAATTCAATTTATGGAAAAACAAGTGTTGTTCAAATTAAATTTCTCTCAATCCCTGAACTTTTCTGTTACCAAATTGTCAGCCTTCCAGGGTAGGCCAGGCCAGGAAACTGACACTACAAAGATTACAGGAACTCTTCTTTATTATTGCAGGGTTTAATAACAAAATTTTGGAAGCCTGCCAGAGTTTCCCTTTGTCCTCTCTTATATTGGGATTATGGGATTATTTTAAATTTAAAGATTATTTTAAAGTGGGATTATTTTAAATTTCTTCGTCTCCTTTTCCCTTTTCCAGGACTATGTTGTTGTTTCTCCTTCTTAATGGATCCTGCATTCTGTCATCAAAGTTGTCTCCACATTCCTCCATTTCAGTTACGCAAAAATGCTCTTATTAATTGAGCTGGGAAAATTCTTCTGTTCTACTGAAAAGTGTTTTCAGTTTGTATAAAATTGTAGATAGATGGGAAAAATCATCTTAGCTGACTGATGCCTGTCTGGTGATACATAAATCATCAGTCTGAAGGAACCCTAGGGCTATGAGTTGCTTTATCTCAAATGGAGATTACTGCAGCACAAGATCCAAATCAAGGTTTTTTTTTTCAGTTTTAACATTCCCAATGCACTTTACAAGAGAACATTAACTTCAACTAAAATCATCATTCTCATAATACCTATTTATACTTGTGTCTACTTTGTGTTTTAATAAACTAGATCATAACGCATTGGACTTGTTAAATACCATTATGTATTCAGAGCTCTGGAAAGAGGCTTGTTTGTATTAAATGGAGAGGGAAAATATTGATTCTATTCAGTTTTTTTATTCTGTCCTGATGATTGATTATTGGCAGTGGTGCAGTGGTTAGAATGCAGTACTGCAGGCTACTTCTGTTGACTGCCAGCTGCTGAAAATTTGGCAGTTCAAATCTCACCAGGTTCAAGGTTGACTCAGCCTGCCATCCTTCTGAAGTCAGTAAAATGAGGACCCAGATTGTTGGGGGCAGTATACTGACTCTGTAAACCGGCAGTTGCTAACCGGTAGGCCGCGAGAAAATTTTGGTGGGCTGCACAGAAATCTCACCCCCAGAGCACCCCCCCCAAAGCAATTACTCCAAGCTGCACAGAAACACAAGACCGCACCACCCACATGGCCTGCAGGAACCCTCCCGCCCACTCACTCCTTACCCAGTAAACTTGCCTGCTAAACTGCTGTTTTTCCTTTTTCAGACCATCATGTGTTCTGCTGTGCCAGGAGATTTAGATAGCTAGGAAGCAGGAAATGGTTGGATTTCTTGTTTTCTAGCTAGTCTTTAGACCTTTGGCTCTGCTTTTAAGCACAGCTGGACCTCCCTTAGGATTGAAGGTTCTATTATTCAGTGCAGACTCACAGCAAGTAAATATTATGTGACAGATTGAGTTAGCCAATGGCAGATATATAGATCTCTGAATGAATCTGTGATTCTGTGAGCAACTCAATCTGTCTGCCTGCTTTGCCTAATTTTCAGGGAAAAGTTGCTCTTTTTATAAAAAAATCAATATTTATGTCAATATTTATAATATTTACAACAAGCCATGCCCAGCCAGTCACATGACCACCAAGCCACACCCACAAATTAGGCCACGCCCACGCCCAGTTAGTGGTCCCTGGGATTTAAAATTATGAGTTTGGTGGTTCCTGAGGTCCAAAAGGTTGGTGACCCCTGCTGTAAACCATTTAAAGAGGGTTGTAAAGCACCAGGAAGCAGTATATAAATCTAAGTACTATTGCTATTTACCACCAACAAAACAACAACATGGCCTGAACAAACATATTGAAGTACAGCTGCAAACAGCTTCTTGAGGCATAAAAGTTTACAAGGCGAAGCACAGTTGAAATTAAATGCTGCTAATACCTTTGGAACGTTATAAATATGGGAAGATATGTGAATGAAGAGGTTTATCTACATATATGACTGAGATGATATTCTAAAAAGTTTTCTAATTATCACAGTAATAAACCGTGGCTCAGCTATTACAACTTTACCTATGGAAGATTGTTTCGTAGACATTATCATCTTTCCTGAACTGGATCCCCACTAGTTAGGAGTTTCAGTCACAGTGTGTAAGAAAAGCATTGAGGAAATCTATACAATATTCTTGTCATTGTGATGATACGGTATTTCAATTTAAATTTTTGAATCATAGAAATACTTATTCTCAAAATCACTTGAAATTCCTTAGTTCACTTTAATGATGCCAAATCTTCCCAATAAAGTAGTTTTCTAATTGCTTCACTTTTTCTTTAAACACGAAAGGCAATGAATACATGAGCTATTGTCCATACTGATTAGGGAGTCACATATTTTATGGGGCAAAGTATCATATATAAACTGTATCCTTGAAGCTCAGAGAAAAACTTAAACTTTTAAAACATATAAACTTGCCTTAAGTAACAAGTAACATTAATTTCTTGCTTGTAGTGATTGCTGTGCCTGATTAATCAGTGAACAGTGCACATTTCTGTCAGAATAACTTCTAATAACAATATTAAGCCTAGGGCATCCAAAACATTTTTTGCAAATATTGTCTGATGAAAAATGAGTAGGAATAATAATCTGGGCATCATTTGTCCAAACAATTAAGAGTTTTGATTGACTTTTAAAAAATCATAAATGGCAAAAATGTTATGTCTTTGTATTTTGTATGATTGGAAATTTTTTGCTAAATGTTGTTTATATAATGTAATTAGAATAGAATAGAATAGAATAGAATAGAATAGAATACACACACACACACACACATTTAGCAAACATTTACATATACAGGTGGTCTCTCAATGTTAATTGGAACCAAAATTTCCATTTCATTGTACACATGTTGCGCATTGACAATAAAGGTTTGAACTTTGAACTTCCATCATGAAGCAATGTAATGATAAAGCACAAAGTCGTGTGACCACAATGATTAGCAAATGGCAATCCCAAACCCATTGCAATTCTTAAATAAGATTTTCAAGTTGTTAAGTTAGGATCCCCCCACAACTTCCTGCTGCTGTCCAACAGCAAAGGTCAGTGGAGAAGCTAGCAGAAAGTTCCAAGACCCTGGCAGCTTGTATGCAGGCAGGTAGATAAATGGCTGCTGTAGGGTGAGGAAAAGGTTGATATGTTGTGGTGCAAATGCAGCAAGGCTTAGAGTGACTCCTATAAGGCAAGGGCAGGTTCAAGAGTCCAGAGAATGCAGTGAGGCCTTGAGTGGCTGTTGCTGGGCAAGGCAGGGGAGGGGAAGTTGCATGAGGGTGTACAAGTGACCGCTATAGAGTGGCACAAGAAGAACAACAAAGCTGTTGAGCAGGAGAAGGTGCATGAGAGGCTGGCATGGCATATATGCCACAAGGCTTGGAATGGCTTCTGCCGGGGCATATGGTGAAATGTTATATGGATTCCCAGGAGGGAGAGGCCACATTCCAGATAAGCAAGAGACAGCAAATGTATTACAGCACTGTTAGTTTTTGATAGAAAATACTATTTTAATGAAATATCATGAAATAAATGTTCTTAAAAGTGACTAGATTTAGCAACTGAAAAATAAAATAAATATAAGGATTTAGACATAATATATAATATATAAGAATTTAGGATGTGCATTTAGAATACGTCAATCCCCAAATTTATACATAGTCATGATCCCTCATTTTGATATTAAAAATTAGTAAAAAAAAATGTGACTCACTATTCAAAGTCTTTAAAATGAATAGGCTGAATAATATCCATCCGTCTGTCTGTCTATCCATCAATTTATCTATCCTATCATCTTGTTAAACAAGTCTAAATGCTATGCTATAATGTTGTCTATATTCCCTTGTATGTTGCCAGTTCTCATTTTTAGATTTCAACCCTTCTTTTAGATCCTGTTTTTTAACATGTGCTTTTAGTTTTCAATTTATACATCTTTTATATCATCTGTTTATAATCCTTTTTTACATTTCCATTTTCCCTCTTGAGATATGTTTTTAGATCCATTATGCTCCTTTTTAATGATCACCTTCTTTATGTTGGTACAGATTTTATTAGATACCAAGAGTTCAGTATCTGTAGATGAATGTTTTTCTTTTCCTTTATATTTTGAATTGTTTAGGTGTGCTGTTACCACTTGGCAAATTAAAATACTGCAAATGTATCTGTAACTGATAAAAGTTGATGAGCTTTGTTAGATAGGTCAAATGTGCTATGTTGGTTCAGCTAATTACAAATTTGAACATATAACATTTATGTTAATTGATATTATAGTGTTATCATTTTGATACAAAACCATAGAAATCATCAGTATATGCTATCAAAAAAATCACCCACTTTTCTGAAAGTTTATACACTTAATGAATGGGAATTTGAAGAGTTTGTGTGATAGAAAATACAGAAATTAGACTCCAATTATTTGGAGGATTTATCCTTTTTAAAAATATCCAGTTGGTTACAATAATTCTGAGTATCAGTTTTGAACTATTGTTTTAGCATGTTTTAATAAAATTGTTCTTCAAGAAATAATATGGATTTTTCTTATGAAGATAATGATTTTCCCACTACGTCACAAATAATCCAGTGTGTTTTAAAATTTGTGCTTCCTTGCTTATGTATTTAGTTATTATGCCACCAATTACTGCAATTTCTCTGTAGTGTACAGTACACCACTCCGTCTTAAGGGCTCAAAGAAAAAATGCATCATGTTCATATGATGTAGGAATAATGGAAGTAATGGGAAATTCTTTTTTGTGATGTATAAAGTTCAGTTCTGCTCTTGAGCCATAGCCTGTTTAGAATCTCCTAGATCTAGAGCTTCTATAATTCTTGGCAGGAGTCCTGCAATCCATACATATCACACATGACTAACATGGTTCATGCTTATCCCCCTCAGGTCAACTTTGATCGCTACAGTGATTGCTTAGAGACAAAGATGCTATTATTTATCTGTACTTCATTTTTATGGTTTTTATTTTTATTTTGTTCTTACCCTGACTGGTCACTTAAGGACAATACTGTAAAAAAAATTATTCACCATAGGTAGATATAAGTTTAATCTTTGCTATCTGGGGAGATCTTAAGAGTAGATTTTTGAAAGTACTGATAAATATTTATTACATAGTGTCAGTTGTCATGTAATTCTTGATACAGGGATATAGGTCTTCCTTAGTCCAGAAGCTGTAATTTTCTACCTGACCATGATTGGTTTTTTTCCCTGTGGATTCTGTGGAGATTCTCAATCATCCAGGTCATAATTAGGAAAGTCCTAATGATCAGATGACTGTAAAGAAATATAATTCTTCCACTACCACCCCTAGTACTGTCAGAACTAATCCTTCCATTGCCCCATCATCCTGCCAGAACCAATGAAGCTTCTCCTTCCTCAAGGGAAAAACAGTTCAGTTGCCTTTTGGAAAAGCATCCTTGGATCCCTGGGATTCCTTTGCATCCTTAAATAGACTGCTATTCAGAATGCTCCTTTAAAGTGGATCTTGCATTCAAGCATTCTAGCCCTCTCCAACCCTTAGGCTAAAGGTCACCTGCTAATACTTACTCATAGTTTGGATTTGCATCTGCAGAGGTTCTTGCACCTCAGAACATTGTCCCTGCAGATCAGTTCAGTCAAGTTCTATATTTATAGTTTTGCCTGATGTTCATGTATTCAACTCCCTAGATACTAGACCTATTTGTCAGTTGATACAACCATCTCACATTGTTGAGGATTCAGTTTACCAGTTACTATAAGTTTCTGTTCCTGATTCTCATTCCAAAGTTTTCTGAGCCAAATATGCTGTTCTGCTTTCAATTTTCTACTGAAGGGTCTCCTTCAGTGTATGGAAAATTTTTGGATAGGTATCTGTCAGATTTTTGGATATTGAATATCATTCTATGATAGTAATACTGACATATAGCCTTATGCTTAATCATTAAGGAGGTTTTTCTCATGAATATTGAAATCTCCCGACAAAAGTTAAAAAGCCTATAATGTCAAAGCCAAAGCCACTTTTATCAGCTCACCTAAGATATAACTCAGGTAACAAAGTTGAGGATTAGGGAATCAAATCTCTTGGATTTTCAATCAGACTAGGAAGATTTATTTCAACTTCTTTTACAAAAGTCATATTTTACTCATACAGATAATAACACCAAACCCCTATAAATAATTCATTCATTGTACTTTTAAAAATGTATTAAACCCTGCTTCTGTGCTTGCTCTTCTATATTCTAATTAGTTTAATATCTATCCTAAAGTTTATTTCTACATCCTAATTTTACCACATTTCCCAAGTTCTTAATATTTTTCTGTTGTAGTTTCATTCTATTCTCTGGTAAGAACATCAAATTCACTACTTAGTACTTCCCTGTATATCCTAGAAATTTCCCTGAAATTTACTTCCCTGTTTATCCGAGAAATAGAATGACTATGGCAAAAGAAAGCAAAGGTGGTGTCAATAGTAATAAGTACCTTAGGTGCAATCCCAAAACAACCCGGAGCACCACTTGAATGTTCTTAACATTGATAAAATCAGCCTATTGCAAGTGACAGCTTTATTCACAACAACTTACACTTTGGGACAATATCTTGAACAAAATCAAACATCTGCCTATCTCAAGTTCTTGGGAAGAACTTCATGTGTATAAAATGCCAATCTATCTGAACATCAGGCTGACTATGCAACAAATCATAATCATTTATTAAACTTGTACGCTGCTCAACTCTGGGTAGCTCACAACAAATTGTAATAATATCAATAAAACGTAAGAAATAAACAGTGGCAAGTATGATGAAGCAAGAGATCTTATTCTCCTTTGATGGAAATCTGGATGAAGAGCTGGGTCTTCATGGTTTTCTAAATAACAACAGAGTGGGAGCCATCCAGAACTTGGAGAGAATAGTCAATATTTTAATACGGTATTATGGAGAGCAGGAGAGAAGGAGCGTTCCGTGTTAGGATCCATGACCTTCTAAAGGAGAGGAAATGAAGAGGCTTATTTTATTGAACTCCAAGGATGGCAATCCCTAAAGGCCGTGTCACACTGCACCAACGGATACAAAGAGGATGTAAAACGGACAAAAAAGCTTGCCATCCGTTCGAAAACGCAATGTACTCACTGCCTCTGTTTTGCTTCCCTTCTCTATCCGTTCCAGTTTATTCGTTATTGACGTTTCACCGCATCAATAAAGTTTTGGCTGCTCCAAAAACTTTTGCGCAGGAAATGATCGAGTTGGTCTTGTTCGTTCTGCATCCACTACGTCATCGTTACTCCGCTAGCGTTGCGCTGCGCATTCCGCCGCAACTTGCATCCGCTACACAGTGGAGGAAGCAGGAATGATGGCAGAACGGCAAGCAGCAACGGATGCCTAATGGATGCCAAGCGGAAACAAAGCATTTAAAACAGAAAAGATGTTCGCAGAGGGGACTATCTCGGATATTAAGGATGCCTATGAGGATGCCTAGAGGATGCAAAGGGACACCTATACTGCCTATAAAAAGGCGGGAGCAACTCGTCTGCATCTCACTTTTCGACCAGCAGCCTACCTGTGCAGACCTCTGCAGCGCTCTCCACTGACTCTTCCTCTTCCACAGCATCCAGTCATTCCACCGTGGATTGCGACAAAAATCCTTTCGGCAGCCAACATCCTTCTGCAACACTGCGAAACCATCTACAGTCCTCTGTGAACAGTACTACGGAAGAAAAGGAGGCACCCAAAAAAAGTCTGGCTCCAAAGATGGTTCGCCAGAAGAGCACAGTACGTATTTAAAAGCGACAAGCTGATGCTGGAGCTAGGAGCGAAGACCCTCGGGCCGTTACCACAGGAACTTCATGAGGCATGGCCTCCGCCATGTTTTGACGAACTTGGTGCAGGCGCCTGACACCGCAGGTTGACAAAGAAAACACCAACTTCCCGCCCAGCCTGGAAACTGGCTCAAGGTGAACACTCACTTCTGCGCCACCTGGCCTCAGGGAACTACCTAACGGACATGCAGCACGTGCTAGGGATGGCGTCACCCACAACCATCAGCAATTGTGGTCAGAGAAGTGTGCCGGCCATACTCGAAGAATACAAGGAAGGAGCTCGCTCTAGTTGCCCACCACTGAACCAAGGCTTTGAGACAGTTGCAGAGCAGTGGTATCAGAAGATGGAACTTTCCCCCACACCGTTGACCATAGATGGCAAGCACCGTTGGCCTGCAAAGCTCGCCAATTCGGGTTCACTTATCACTAACTCCAAGGGCTTTCTTCAGCACTATCCTCTCGCCATGGTCGATTGCTGACTAACAAATTCAATGTACATCGATGCCTCAGGAATGGCTCATCTTCAGATGCCAGGTAACAACGCAGTCACCTCAAGGAGGGGCTGAAAGCAACGTCATCATGGGCTTCCAGATCCAGACCCCGTACCAACGACACGCAAGATTGCCTACTGTCATCGTGGGGGATGATGCCTTCCCCTCACAACCTCCTAATAAGCCCTACACCACCCCAAATTAACCTCACCCGTGAAGAGAGGATCTTCAAACTGCCAGGCCTGTCCAGGGCAAGGCGGGTGTGGACGAACGCCTTTGGCATTCCTGGCCAGACAGTTCCACGGTACTTCTCACCACCGATGCAAGCATCGCCCACAGGTCGTAGGAGATCGTGGAAGCTGCTGCAGTCCTGACAATCTACATGCGCACCTGGTACCTCAGCCCTCTGCGCACAGGCTCGTGGACCTTCCAACAGGCAATGGGGACATGGAAGGCCTGCGGACATGGAGGCAAGGGCAAACCTGATCAACACTGAGGGTGCTGCAAGGGCCCAACAGACCTCAGTGAGGCGAGAGCAGCGCAACCTCCTGAAACACTGGTGGCAACTCCCCAGCTGGAGCGGCAGGGAGTGGCAAGAACAGGAAATGGTAGATGCTTAATGGATGCTTCCTCAGCCTGTTCTATCACACTGGATGAGATGGGGCATGTATGTTTGGGTGTGCGCTCACAATGAACACGGGCGTTTAATAAAGAGGTTGTCGTTTTATGTGACTATGTGATGGTATCAATAGCGTTACATTGTATTGATAAATGAGGGCCATAGGTGGTTGGCATTGGAGGGGCCATAACATCCCACTATATGCTTGCACTGGAGCTTGTCTATCCACAAAACTATTTACCCATCCTAAGTATTCCCTCCCATTCCCACATGTATCCGCCCATCCGACAGCATCTCTGAACCCATCCCACAAGCTATGCAAAGCTTAAATCCAATTTCTAAAAGTTTCCAGCAAGAACTTTATTAAGAAAAAAGAAATGAAAGCAAGTGTGTGATCAAAAATAGACTTTATGAACAACAGCTATGAACAAAAAATTGAGTCTTCTGGGTACTCCTCTTGGTCACTTCAGTCCAGGGTGTGAAGGGTGCAGGTGCTGTGAGATGCTGGTTGCTGGAGTGCTTGTCATTCAGCTCCTCCAGAAGCAGAAGCAGCAGAAGCCCAGGCCCCAGAAGAGCGAGCCCGTGGATGCAGAAGCCCCTCAAAACCAGGTGAGGGCCAGGGGCCAGGGGTAGCCCTGGTCTCTCTTGGCCAGAGGTGTGCGGCAGATGCTGAGTGCTTGCTGTGCTTCGCGATGGTTGTGGGGTTTGCTGGCTGCCTGCAGGAAGGCGGCAGACAACCAAGGAGCTGGGCAGGAGCAAGGCAATCCGAAGGCTGCAGGAAGGCTGCAGGAAGGTGGCAGGCAGGCAGGCAGGCAGGCACCACGCTGGCAGGCAGGAAGACAGTGAAGGCTGCAGGCAGGCTGGGCTGGCAGGCAGGCCAGGCACCTTAAGGCTGGCAGGAAGGCTGCAGGCGGCAGGCACAGGGCTGAGCAGGGAGGCAGGCACCAGGCTGGCTAGGACAGGCTGCAGGCAGGCCATGAACGAAGAGCTGGCAGGCAGGCAGCAAGGCTGAGCAGGGGGCAGGCCCAAGGCTGGCAGGGAAAGGTGGCAGGCAGGCTTGAACGAAGGGCTGGCATGGGGCTGGCAGCCAGGCTTGGCAGGCAAGGCAGGCAAGCAGGCTGGCAGGAGGCTGGTTAGCAGGCTGGCAGGAAGGGCAGCAAGGCTGGCAGGAAAGGCTGGCAGGCAGCCATGAACGAAGGCTGGCAGGCAGACTGGCTGGCAGCAAGGCTGGCAGGCATGCAGGCAGCAAGGCTGGCAGGGAGGCTGGTAGCAAGGCTGGCAGGGAGGCTGGCAGCAAGACTGGCAGGGAGGCTGGGAGGGAGCTGCCAGGAGGCTGGGAGCAGGCTGGCAGCAAAGCTTGCAGGCAGACATGCAAGCTAGGACTCGATGTATCCAGCAGCAGTCTTTTCTCCAAATGCTGGCACGTGCGAGCTGCTTCCCTTTATATCCACGGGGCTTGCGCAATGCAGATAACCCCCCAATTCGCAATCTAACGCAAGATACCGTGTCTGGCTTCCGCTGTGCATCCGCTAGCTTTCCGCTTGCATTCACATTCATTCGCTGTGCATACCGCTGTGCATCGCTTGTTGTCCGTCTCCGATCCGTTTTGCCTGAGGCCCGCCGGAAAGCCTAGCGTGACTCCCGCGCCATCTGCTGGGCTTTTCGTTCGCGATCCGCTTTGCATCTGCCCGTGTTCTCCCCAGCTCCGTGTTATCCGCTCCAATTATGACAAATTGTTCTGCCCCTTCTGAGAGCGGATAACAACGAATGGAACATTTTGCTCGTCGTTTGTTGTACCTTTGTTTGCATCCGTTGGCAGTGTTGGGCAGTGTGACACAGCCTTAAGAGAGGGAACCTCAAATGAGCATATGCTACTCAAATGTATCAAGCAGGCAGATATATGAAAAGAAGGTACCTAGACCTAGATCTTGAAAGGCTTTAAATATGATAACCAGCTCTTTGACTTGCACTAGAAGCCAAATACATAAGCTAGTCAAACTCTAAAATAGAGCTGCCACATGGCATGCTCATCACTACTTAAACCATCATATTATTGATCACTTGAAGCTACAAAATGTATCCCACTGCAAATTCTCTTGTAAAGCATTAGAATTTATTGGAGTAATCCAACTGAGAGATGATGGCTTCATTGACTATGAGTAAAACCTACGGTTCCAGGAAGAGTCATAAGTGGCATAAAATATGCCACTATATGAAAGAACAATATAAAAGCCTTCTTGGCCTCAGCTGCTACTTGCTCACCAAGCAGGAGTTTTGACTATAGAAGGACTCCCAATTTTGAGCCATTTTTGGGTAGTGGGATTGTCAACATTATATAGAACTGAAGATTTTCTCTCTCCAGAGTCAAATGGTTTAAGGCTAGGTCACACTGGCCGACGGATGCAAAACGTATGGAAAAAGGACACAGCGGATGAGCAAAATTTCGGGGGTGGCTCCATCCGTTGTTGTCTGCTCTCAAAAGTGCCCCAAATTTGCATAAACAGAACGGAAAACAACAGAAAGGAACGGACGTGGATAGTACGTAACGAGGATGGTAAGCGGATGTTCGTAGGCAGCCTAGCGGATGGAAGTGGATGACACATCTGAAGGGCTTCCGGGGGAGAATAGCGAAGCGGACACATAGCGTAAGGAGCAGATGCGTAGCGGATGACGCGGATGTATCACGGATGCCTGTAGGATGCATAGTGGATGCATAGCGGATGCGTAGCAGATGCAAAGCGTGTACTGCGCATGCGGGGAGGATGAATTTCGTCAGCTCCGCGGATATAAAAGGATGCAGCTCGCAAGCATTCAGCATTCAGAGGAAAGACCTGCTGCCAGATCCTCAAGGATCTGGGATGTCAGGCCACAGTACTGAAGACAGATTTTCTAGTTGAGGCTTGGCTGTGGTGGTGGAGGAAGGAGGAGTGTAGTGGGCCTGTCTGGTGGCAGCTGGGAAGGTGAACGTCTTGTGGCATGCGATGTACCTCGGCCTAGAGCTGAATGGCTCCTCTGGTGTGGGAAGTCCTGGTACGCGTTAGCACTTGGTAGCGTGAAGGGACTAGTTGAAAGCCGGAAGGGCTGTTGATCATCGCCTGGGGTGGAGGAGCAGTTCTGGACTGGTCGGACAGGTTCAGTCCTGAGGCCTGAGTGGTGGAGGCAGCCAGTGCTAATGATTTTCTCCTTCATTCACCTGGTACGGCCGCGGCAGGTCCATGAGGGTCTTGTGTCACGTATGTGGATGAAGGCTTGCGGTTTAATGAGGATGGCATATCACTAGTTGGACCAGCTGAGATATGAAGATCGTGCCTCGGCTTCTCTGATGGATGTCCCGATCTCCAGCAGTGACAGTGTGAGCTCTAGGCCATACCAGTCTGCCTTTACTGCCTACTTTCATGGTGGATGTGGACTGGGTGTGATGTGGGTGCGTCTCTTGGCTGCTGCTTCTTCTTGCTCCATTTTGAGAGGGATCACTCCACACTCCTCTGGCATGGGGAGTGCAGCTGTCCGGGGGGGGGGTTCTCTGCCGTGGGTCCTCCAAAGACATCTGCCTGGACACGTAGTCTGTTCCTGATCTGAAGAGGAGTGCGCTCTCGTGGGCTGGCTGAGGGAGAGAGTTGACAGAGGGCTGCTTCCTCTGGTGGCGTGATCTCACCTCCAGGAAGCTGTACCTGGCCATGACGTACATCTCCCGGTCAGTGTTTGACAGCGGCCTGCCAGATTTCTTCTAGGCGCAGCTTTGCCATCAATACCATGTGCATGGCTTCAGCCGATCCCATTTGAGTTTACATCTGAAGTGCTAGCTCAGGCCTCTCTGCCTTGTCTCCCCACGCTGCCTGCCTTCCTCTGGTTGTTGCGATATGAGCCTGTGGTTCCTTTCGTTCACAGGGTACTCGTTCTCCCTCAGCCCATTCCAGCAGCCTCCTCCTCATTGGTTCGCTCGGAAATGGCTTAGTAAGTACTGTTTCCTTCTTTTTTTCCCCCCTTTTTCTTCCTTTCCTTGCCTCTTCCTCCCTCTGGCAGGCCTTCAGCAGCATGGCTTTGAGGGCCTTGGGGCTGGTCCAATCACTAGCAGCAGCCACCAGCAGGTAGCACTATAGCAGCAGCCAGGAGAAGCTCCTCACCAAGCCAGCTTACTTCAGCAGGAGAAGCCACCACCAGCAGCAACACCAGGAGCGCATCAGCAGCAGCTAACAGGCAGCAGAAAGCACGTAGATAGCACCTACCAGCAGCACAAACCAGAGCATCAGCAGCAGCTTGCAGCAACAGCGAGCAGAAGCCACCAGCGCATGCTTCAGAGTCAGCGCCGGGTCGGTCTTGGGTCCGATGGTGGTTCTGTCCTTTTTGCCAGGTAGATGCGCAGAGTAGCAACCAGACTTTCTTTCTTCCCTGTCGATACATGGTGCGGTTCTTTCAA